>BPLS01016911.1:0-16656 GCA_019656275.1 Rhododendron kiyosumense | reverse complement strand
GGGAGAATGTTCTCCTGCCTCAAATTCAGTGCTCACCCTCCTTTTTTTGGCCCTTCCAAGGTCCTTTTAATCATTGGGGGTGTCAGGAGTATTTATAGAGCACCTGGGCCTGGGACAGGCCCAGGACGGCGCTCCTGTCAGCGCCTGACACGTGTCCCTCCTATACCTCTTGGCCGCGAGGGGAACCGCCTTTCCGCGGGTGGCGACCCGCGGGAAGGCGCGACCCTTTGCGGCGTATCCTCCGATTCTCAAGCCACCAAACCACGAAATTCCCCAATTCCCGCTGAGCGAGGTCGCGACCCGCGGCGATCGTTATTTTCTCGCGGAGACCCGCCCGGACCTTGCCTCTGGGCCTCAGGTAGGGGTCCGCGGAGACTTTGCAGGATGGTGACTTAACAATTATGGAGTCCGCGATGGAGGACCCGCGGAAGTGGGTACCGCGGCGGATCCTAGATTCCGCGGAAGTGAGTTCCGCGGCGAATTCTCCGCTCCCGCGGGCGACACCCGCGATCATATTCTTTCGATCCGTCGCTCCACGCGTCGTTGTCCCGTTGGTTGGTCAGCATTTCCAAATGTTGCCACGTGTCCACCCGCAATAGGAGAGTCAAACAGTCGTCCCTCAGGTTTCAATCTATTGGCTTTGACCGCGCCTACATATGCCCCCCGCGCGCGGTCGACGAGGATTTGTCGCCCGCGCGCGCGGAATTCCTGTCTCCCGCGGTTACTCTCGATACGTCTCCTGGAGAGAAAGGGCTACTGAACAGGCGGCGGCGCCTCGCATGCTGATCGTGACCTTTGGTGTACGACTGCAATAAATGCTCTCCCCACAGGCTTGCTATATAAGCCACCCTATCCATTACTTCCTGTTCACCTACCGTTCAATCTCAGTCAACGCTGTCATTTTCTTTCCCCGCTTCCCTCAAGCGCTGTCTTTCTCCTCTCGCTTTCATTCTCATAAAGAATTCCCCATGGCTGCACGTGGCGCGACTATCGAAGAGCCCGTCCCTGCCGCGGACCAATGGAGAAGGGCCCCGTACCTCCATTCTGTGGGGGACCCTTTTTGGACACGAGTGGAGGCTTACACAGTGGAAGCTGTGGAGGGGTCCTCCGCCTCCGATCCCACTTTTTTTACGGCCCCTGCTGACATGGAAAGCGCGGAGCCAGTCAACCCCTCCTCTGTTTTACGTTTTTGTTTGGAGCGAGGGGATTTCCCCTACACGGAGTGCAGATTTGGGGCCCAAGCCTCGCCACCCACTGATTGGGCCGAGTGGGTCGACGAAGTAATGGGGAACGCCGCCTTCAGGCAGACCCTGCTGGCCAGCGGTGTTCATGACGCCGTGGTCTTGTCGCGGGGTCTAAGTATTCCGAGGCAGGGAGCCGCTCTTAGGAACCTCAGCCACGCTTGTTCGCGCTGGAGTGCTGATACCCACTCATTTGTGTGGGCGTGGGGCGAGAGTGGGCTCTCACTGGAAGACGTGGTGATCCTTACCCGTCTTTCCCTGAGGGGCACCACGCTCCTTGATCTCGACCACCTTTCTTCCGCGGACAAGAACGACGTCGCGGAGCTTAGGAGGCTGGGCAAGTTAGCCCAATTCGGCCCTATCTTTACGGCTCAGGGCGTTCGCAAGAGCGCCGCCGCGAACGCCAAGAAGACATCCTTCGCGAGTTGGATCCGCTTCTTCTTCAAAGACCTCCAACCCGCGAGGTCGGTTGTGGATGGGGCTCCGCGCGATTTCGTCACTGGTCCCCACTATGAGGGGCGACTTTATATGGCGGGCTTCCTCGCCTTCTTCTTGTCCTACTTTGTTCTTCCGGATTACCCGGCGGACAGCCCCTCTCCCGCGGTCTTTCCACTCGCGGTACTGCTTTCCCGCGGCGAGTCGGTCGCGCTTGCTCCTCTGTTCTTGGGATCTCTCCACTGCCAGCTGGACCTGATCCATGCTGACCATGTGCGGTCTCTGGGGAGGTGCGATCACCTTTCCATGGCCCACACCGGTTTCCTCCTTGCGTACTTCTTCGAGCACTTCCCCGCTGTTGCCCCCGTCCCTCGTGATTTTCTGGCGTCTGCTAGCAGGTCGCGTTCGGAGCGGTGGATCGGGATGAGCAGCGATGCTCTCTGGAGCGAGGCGTGCGACATCGCGGGGAGCTTCGTTCCACGCCCCTATGCTGTCGCCTCCCCGGGGATAGTTGGCCTGGGTCAGTGCCTCCTGCCAACCCGCTCTTCTTTATCGAGCATGAGCGGGAATAACGCGATAGCCCGGGCGGTTATCAATTCCGCCCTCATTGCTCTGCCAGGGTGGGTGCCGTTTCTCAACGGCGAGGCGCACGGATTGTCTGTCTACCGACCAGATAGGTTCGCGCGACAGCTGAGCTTCGACCAAGGGGTACCCGGGCACGCCCCACAGCCGTCTTCCTACATCGATTCTCAGCTCCGCTTCGCGCGGCCGCACACCGGTGGCATTTTGGCCAGCCTTGGGGATCTTCCCATCCCAAGCAGGGATGAAGTGGGGCGATACACCGCGGAATTCCGCGCGTTTTGGAGGAGGAACCTGGACACGTTCCTCTTATTCGTCACCGGGGAAGCAGAGGTACAGGTCGTGCCTGAAATCCGCACTCGCGATGCTTCCTTAAGAGCGATTACAGAGGTGAGGGGCGAGGACTGGCGCGGCCCTCACAGCATGTGGGTGGCCGCTGATGTTGCACCGATCAGTGTAGCGTTCCCGCTAGGCCTCCCCTCCACCACTCCAGTGGCCGCGGGGCAGGCTCCAGTGCGAGCCTCTCGCGCTCGCGCTCCCGCGCGCGCCGCGGTAGGGCCTTCCCAGCCGTCTTCCTCGAGCATTCCCGCAGCGGGGGGAGCACGCCCGCGCAAGCGCCTTCGCAGGGTACTCTTCTCTCGTACTATATCATAGCGCGCACAGTCACTTTCTTATTCCATTATCTGCTTATGCATGCATTTCCATTTTTTTTTATTATCACTGCCCCCGGCACTCATCTTGTCTTCTTCCTTTTCAGCGGCGGGAGTTGGATCCTAGCACATTCGTGGCCTTCGAACCGGAGGCAGCCACGGAGGTGGAGGGACAAGCCGCGGGGGAGCAGCCGCTGGGTGACACGGAACGGGCTCGGGAGGAACAACCGCGGGGGGCCGCGTCTGCTGCTCTTGCCAAGCGGCGTCGTCTCGAAGGTATGCTTGGCACCCACTGCCTCGCTGCTTCCGCCGTTGGCTTATTTCCACTTTGACTTACTTTATGTTGTCTTTGTAGTGGTCGTCGGGTCCGATGATGATGAGGACGGGGATGGGAACGCAGACATGGGCGCGCGCGATGATGATGACGCTGGCATTGATAATGACGATAGTCTTGATCAAGACAACGTCCCTCTGAGCGCCCGCCTCCATGCCATGCAGACTCGTACTCTATCCCTCGGAGGGACTTCCACGGGACGCGCCGCGGGAGCGAGGGAGGTACCGTTGATCCAGCCTCGCGCGGGGCCGCTCCCCTACCCTCAGCCCGAGCCTGAGACCTCCGCGGTGATTGGAGGTACGTTACCTGATGAACCTTCAATTATGGATCTTGGAGGGGATCCCAACACAGTCTCCACGGACCCGTCCTCCTCCTCTGCGGAGTCCGATAATATGATCCCTTATTCTGTTGACCGAGACCCCTCCCCACTTCGTGCAGCTGATTCTGAGGCCCGCGAGCCGCCTCCACCAATGGGCTCTCGCGAATCTGTTGGTCAAACAGAGGCCGCCGCTGGTCCTATCTCAACGACCGCGGCGCAGATTTTGAGGGAAGAGGAGGACGATGGCGTGGGGGCTCTCATTCCCCGTGCCACGAGTCCCCGCGACGCGCCCCCGCCACCGGTTACGCCATCCGTAGCTCCCTCCGGATCGCAGCAACATTCTTCCAGCGCCCGCGTCCCCTCTTCAACCAGCTTCTTGGGCCGCGTGGCAGCTGGCTCCCCAGGCATCTCTAACGCCCCTTCTCTGCGAGGGCAAGGTTCCTCCGCTGGGGAGGGCGCTTCGACAAGCAGGGCTCCTCCTGGTTCGCCGGCGTGCTCAACCTCTCAGACAGCCTCTCCGCGTCAAACCTTAGACCGCGCGCCTACCCCGCCGTCCCAGCCTCTGCTTTTGGTAGAAGACCGACAGCTGGAGGTAAACGAGGTATTTATTGGAGGGCCCACCTCCATTACTGACTCAGATCTGAACTCCTTATTTAAAGGCATGGCTTTCATACAGACTGACGATGTTTTGGGAGGCCAGGGGAGTGCTGCTCTTGGGGATTTTGCTGCTGACTTGGACATGGGAGAGCAGAACAGAGACGAGGTTGAGTCCTTAGAGCGTCCTCCTCCTCAGCGCAGCCCCGTCGCGGCTCATGGCAAGGGGCCGATAGTCCTGCAAGCGGACGTTCCAGTGCGTCTGTTCCCCGCGGGCTTTCCTGTGGATGAAATCTACCACCCTCTTCTCAACGCCATAGCCCGCGCGCACCCGGAGACCTTTGCCCCGTTCAACCCGCGGTCGGCCAGGCTTGGGGGACTTCTTTTGAGGGACCTTCACGAGGTGCTCGCTCCTTGGGCGCAGTTGCGTCTTAGGGACTTCACCGCGGAAACGGAGACTGCCCTTCAAGAGCTCGCGCAGGACATGGCGGCCATGGGCTTCGATCTGGGTTGGCTGAGTGCGAGGAGTTCCCCGCTGAGGGCCGCGGGGGAAAGGATGGCCATCAGGCCCGAGATTCAGCAACTCTCCGTGCAGCTGGCGGCCGCTAGACAACATGTCGCAGACTTGGAGGCCAGGTTCGCCCAAATCTCTAAGTATGACGCGGAGCTAGCTACCGCGGCCCTGAATCTCGAGGATCCTGACCCGGAGGAGCTCGTCTTCCCGGATTGGCTGGGCTAAGTCTCTTCCCCGTCTTCTTTTAATAATAATAAGCAAGTGTAACCGCTGTATTCCTGCCTTGTCTTCTCTTTTTTTCTTTTCTCTTTTTTTTTTTTGTAATCATTATATTCGCGTTGTTGCAATAAAAGGTCGTTACTCTTTTCCTTGCCGTTTTCTCTTTTCCTCTTCCCCCTTTTCTTTTGTTTTTTTTTTTTAACACACATTCATTAATAATTGTTAAGTCTGGAGCTGTGCACAGGTTACGTTCTGACCATGTGGGATTCAATCGGGCGCGGGTCATGTTCTGACCCTGCGGAATTCAACACACGTGGGGGTCATGTTCTGACCCTGCGAGATTTAACGTGCGCGGGTCATGTTCTAACCCTGCGAAATTTAAAGCGCGGGGGTCATGTTCTGACCCTGCGGGATTCAACACACGCAGGGGTCATGTTCTGACCCTGCGAGATTTAACGTGCGCGGGTCATGTTCTGACCCTGCGAAATTTAAAGCGCGGAGGTCATGTTCTGACCCTGCGGGATTCAACACACGCGGGGGTCATGTTCTGACCCTGCGAGATTTAACGTACGGTGGTCATGTTCTGACCCTACGCATCTTGACGTTATTTCTGTGGGATGATTGTTAAATCTCAAACGTGCATTTGGTAAAATAATCAATAATGTTGCTGAAAGAAGACTTTGAAAGCACATGAATTCAAAACATCTCAATCAATTCTTCACTAAATTAGCGTCCACCAATGCTCTTTGTAATCGTATTGCAAACAAAATTAACCAGGGGTAATTGACAGTAGTAATCTCATTTAATTCAAAATTTCCGACAATACAATCATATTTCAGCTTTCTACGGATAGAACTTCTTCACATACTTCGCATTAACTGCCCCCGTGCGGAATCCATCTTCTACGCGGACCAGGTCGTAGTGGCCAGCCCCGGATGCTCTGATTACCTCGTAGGGCCCTTCCCACCTGGGCGTGAACTTCGGGGTTTTCAAGTCTCTCATCACTGCTGTAGTAGCTTTCCACACTAAGTCCCCTACCTTGAACGCTCGCGGCACCACCCCCTTATTGTAATAGCGTGCAACGGATTCCCAGTACTTCTGATGAGCCATGGCCGCGGCAGCCCTTCTTTCCTCTAAGGCCTCTAGGTCCGCCTTCCTCCCTTCCGCGGATCCTTCCATGGCGAGGAGCATTCGCGCGGAGGGGACGCTGAGCTCCGCGGGTAATATTGTTTCGGCTCCATATACCAAACTGAACGGGCTGGCACGCGTGGACTTCCGCTTCGACGTGCGGTATGCCCATAAGGCTATGGGCAAGTGGTCCGCCCACATCCCTCCGCGCTCGTCTAACAGCTTGCTTAAGATCCTTATCAGGGTTTTGTTCGTTGCTTCAGCCTGTCCGTTGCCTTGAGGGTAGTACGCGCTGGAAGTGTGATGGTCAACCACGTATTCATCAAGGAGGTTCCCCACGTGCTGGTTGATGAACGGAGTCCCGTTATCTGATAGTATCACCTTAGGTATCCCGAACCTGCAGATGATGTTTTCTTTGATGAATAGTGCTACTGCCTCCCCGGTAGCCCTTTTCAGCGGAATTGCTTCGACCCACTTGGTGCAAATCTCAGTAGCCGCGAGAATCCACCTGTTCTTCCGCGACGCAGGCCTGATCGGTCCTATCAAGTCCATCGCCCACGTATGGAAGGGATATGGGGCGCGGATGGAGTGTAATTCCACCGAGGGGGCATGGACCAGGTTACCAAATTTTTGGCACGCTTGACATCTCCGCACATGTTGTCTCGCATCGCTTTCCATGGTAGGCCAAAAATATCCCTGGTGAATTAGCTGTTCGTGGAGTTTCCTCCATCCTTGATGTTCGGTCCCGTGGGTATCTTTTAGGACCACTTCCGCTTCTTCCTTGTTTATACATCTCTGCGGCGTTCCGTCTAGGGTTCTTCTGAACAGCATTCCCTTTTGCAAGAAGAAGCGCCGGGCCCCGCGGACAACCTTCGCGGATTCCGCCCGGTCGATGGGTAAGGATCCCTCTCGTAGATAGTCAATGTATACTTGCCTCCAATCGCTTTCCTGACTGTGACTATTTACCATCAGACATTCGGGTTTGGCCACGTATAAGGAACACCATGTACAGTTCTTGGTAGTCAGGTCTGCGTCTCTTTTCATGCTGGGCCAGTAATAGCCCTGCCGCTGGATTCTCCGGTATAGCGCTATCTCGTTATTCGCACAATTGTCATCATGGATCCGATTCAAGACTTCTTCTGCCTCCGCTGCATCCACGCATCGCGCCAACCAACCTTGCGGGGCGCGGTGATACAGTTCTCCGCGCAAAACCACAAAACAAGAAAGCTCCGCGGTAGACAAGTGTCCCGTACTGTTGGTCAGCTATATCTTAATGGCTCCGCGCCAATCCTCCGTTGGTTCGGAAAAGTTTGAAATCGCAGAGGGCTCGAATTTCTTTACAATTTCTATGCAAGTCCTTTCCTCTTCGAATTCCGTTCTTGCCCCCAATGTCGCGAGGGCGTCGGGGAAACGATTTTCTGATCTGGGTCTGTGTACGATGCTGATGCTTCCAAAAGACTTGGTCAGTTTCTGTACAGTGGTCCGATATGGGGCTAGCGTTGGCTCCTTTAGCGCGTATACCCCCTCTGTTTGCAGTATCACTAACTTCGAATCTCCCACTATTCTCAAGTGTTTGATTCCTCGCTCCTTCGCGGCTAACAGACCCAAGATTAAGGCTTCGTATTCGGCCTCGTTATTGGAACAGGGGAAACTTAGCTTGTAGGCTAAATGGATCTTTTCTCTTGATTCACCATTCCGTAATACTATTCCCGCGCCACCATTCTCATTACCCGCGGCCCCGTCGAAGCTGAGCGTCCAGTGGGGGTCAGTCACGCTGGTCGTGAAAGCTTCGAAACTCTCGCCAGGTAAAGCTTCTTCGAGTGGTTCGCATTGGCCGCTTGGAAATTGTGCGAGGAGGTCCGCGAGTGCTTGGCACTTGATTGCTTTTGGCGAGGCACAGGAAATGTCAAACTCGGCCAAGGCCAGTAACCAACGTGCTACGCGTCCTGTTAGCGCGGGTCTGGACAAGAGGTATCTAATTGGGTCGCACTTGGTGATGATCTGTATGTGAAAGGACAAGAAGTAATGTCTCAGCTTTTGTGCAGTAAAGACTAAGGCTAGACAATGTCGCTCGATGGCCGTGTATCATTCTTCCGCTCCTTGGACCTTCCTGCTAATGTAATACACGGGACGCTCTACCCCATCTGTTTCTTGTACCAATAAGGCTCCAATGGACTTAGTGGTGGAGGTGAGATAGAGTATCAGTGGCTTGCCTTGTACTGGGGCCACCATCGTCTGAGGTGACATCAAGGCTGTCTTGACCCGCGGAAGGCCTGTTGGTGTTCCTCGTTCCATTCGAATTGCGCGCAACCCTTTAGCAAGTCCGCGAAGGGGGCCGCAATCTCTGCCAACGCGGGGATGAAGCGTCGTAGGTAAGATACTTTTCCTAGGAACCGCTTAAGTGCTTTCTGGGAATGTGGCGCGGGCATTTCCGCGATGGACTTGATCTTAGTTTCATCTGCATCAATTCCTTGTCTGTGTACCAAGAAACCCAAAAATTTTCCCGCGGTCACGCCAAAGGCGCACTTGAGGGGGTTCATTTTGAGGCCGTACTTCCTGCACCGGGCGAACACTGTGGCTAAATCCGCGAGGTGATCCGCTTGCTCTTTGGATTTGACGACTAAATCATTTACGTAGTCTTCTACAATTTTGTGCATTAAGTCGTGAAAGATCGCGGTCATGACGCGCTGATAGGTTGCCCCCGCATTTTTAAGGCCAAAGGGCATAACAACATAGTGGAAGTTACCAAGTGGGGTTCGGAAGGCTGTCTTTTCCGCGTCCTCCGGGGCCATTCTGATTTGATTATATCCACTGAAGCCATCCATAAACGAGAACATTTGATGGCCCGAGGTTGCATCGACAAGTGTATCAATGTGAGGCAGCGGGAACTCATCTTTTGGACATGCCTTGTTTAGATCGCGGAAGTCCACGCAGACGCGGATTTGCCCGTTCTTCTTCTTGACAGGGACGATATTCGCAAGCCATTCGGGGTATTGGATTGGACGGATAAAACCCGCCTTCCGTAACTTCTCTACTTCTTCTTGAATTTGTCTTTCCAAGTCGGGGTGGTATTTCCGCTGAGATTGCTTCACAGCTTTGGAATTCGGGAAGGTATCTAGGTGGTGAGCCACGAGCTGAGGGTCCAATCCTGGCATTTCCTCGTAATACCATGCGAAGACGTCGGCATTGTCGCGCAGCAACTGAATTAACTTCGCGCGGAAATCCGCACTCAATTTCTTACTTATGAATACTGGTCTCTTTCTTCCCACTCCGTCGCTGAGGTCAACTTCTTCCATTTCTTCTAATTGTGGTTTGGGTCTGTCCTGCATACACTCGGGGGCAGGCTCTGGTTTGTGGACGATTTCTTCTTGTTCCATGGTGTCGCGTGTTCCGCCGGGGTCAGCGGCTTGTTTATCAACCGCTGCCCCGGGGCACCGTCATAAGTGATAGACGGTTTTGCCCCCCTCCTTCGTCTTGATAATTTTTCTGGGAGCTGTCGACTCATGCTTTGGCGGGCTCCCGCGGGCGCCTTCGCGCTTAGTATCGCGGATGTCCTCCCATCGCGGAATTAAGACACCGCGTGGTCGTGCTGTTATGGCCTGCGGTGTGTCGCCCAATCCCGAAAAGTACACCGCGTCCGAAAGATGGGCTTCGTGGGTATCGAACGGGCTTTCCGAAGCGCGGACGGTAACCTTTTTTCCCGCCCATATGCCTTTGAGACACTGATGGTAGCTAGACGGTACAACCGCGTACTTGTGCATCCAACTGCGTCCAAGGATGATGTGATAGTTGGGGTCTGCATCAATCAGGTGGAATTTTGTGGCAGAGCGGATTGGTCCTACTTCCAAATTGACCACAATATACCCCAAGGATCGTCTTTTGTCACCCCCAAAACCCGTGATAGTGATTGGAGAGTTTACTATTCGGTTATCCTGGATCCCCAGTCGACGGAATGTCGGAATAGGCATGAGATTAATGGAGGCCCCGCCATCAAGGAACGTTCTTTTCAACTCGATCCCATTGACGCGGGAGGTCACATACAGGGGGCGGTTATGAGGATGGGGCGCCAGCCTGTCAGCGTCGGAGAAAGTGACCGAATTGGATTCATCACGAATAGTCCGTGGCAAGGATCCTTCCACGGACATACACGACTCTTGATGAACTTCCGCGATGCTGATGATAGCCTTGGTTATCTCTAGTCTGGCCGCGGGGGTGAAGCCAAACCCGTCAAAGAACGTGCGGAACTTCACGCTATTCTGCAGGGTTCTTGCCGAATTGTTAGGGTCCGGTGCGACCGAGGGGGCCGCTATGTCTTCGTTTTCGTCCACAATCTCATGACAGTACACCATATAGGCGGATCCATCCGCTTCCTCATCAGAGTAAGAAAGATAAACTGGATCCCATTCGTCCTCGTACATGAACGGATAACATTCTGCCATGTTGACCGCGCCATCATTGTCGCCGTGAGCCGGATAGGGCTCGACGCGGATGTCGCGACGTCCTATTCGAAGCTCGTTGGCGTTTTGCTTGCGTTTAAACAGTCGTTTAAGGGACCAACAATCACTGGTGGGGTGTCTGGTGTGCCTGTGATACATGCAGTATCGCGGGCTTTCTCGGTCTTCTCTTGTTGGTTCATACTCTACTGGGGGAAGCTCTAGTTCACCATCCGCTATCCATGCACTCACCAGGGCGCGGACTTCGTCCATACTGCACGGGTAGTCCGGCGCGGGCCCTGGCTCGCGTTCCCTGCGTTTCTTTCCTCCCATAGCCTGTTGGCCCCGCGGCGCCTCCGCGACAGCCACCGCGGCGACCGCGGACTTATTCTTCCAGCTATCCCTTTTAAGTGGCCTAACCACGTGGCGGATGTTGTACGCGGATTCCAATAGGGCGGAGAAAGTTCCCAATTTCAAGTTTACGAGGAGCATCTTGAACTCATCCATCATGCCTCCAATGCAAATTTCAACGAGCTGCGCTTCTTTGACTGACTCAGTACAGTCTACCGCACGGTCTTGAAAGCGTTTGATGTAATCGACGATGTCTTCCCCAGTTGTCTGTACCTCTTTGGTCAGGCTTATTACTGTCACTTTTTCACGGACTTGGAAGAATTTGGCATAAAAATTGTTAACCATCTCCTCCCAAGTGGCTATTGAATAGGGCTCCAAGTTGACATACCATGTGTAAGCTCTCGACGTGAGGGACTTGGAGAACTCGCGGAGGCGTAGGTTGGAGTCCGATGCGTGAGCTCCAAGGGACTCAATGAAGCGGACGACATGCTCCTGGGCACTACCCTCTTTGCCGTCGAACTTAACGAACTTGGGAGGGGTATATCCGTCCGGGTAAGGTGAGGAGAGGACAGCAACTGGATAGGGAGGGCGAATATCCGGGCTGGGCAGAGAAGGTAGAACTGTTTTTGCTTTTTCCTTGTTGAGGAGGGCCTGTACGTCTGCTAGGGTCACAAACTGTCCCGCGGCAGCAGCGTTGCTAGCTGGCGCGACAGCGGGCTCTTTCTGACTCGCTTCGACAGTTTTCTGCTGGGCTAACAAGGTCTGAACATCCGCCAACGTGATGTAGGGGACCGCAAAGGGCGCGCCAGCCCCGTCTGCGGCGGGCTCCTTACCTCGAGTGTCGGACGAGTTTGCAGCGATGCCTCCAACGAGGACCCCGCGTAGGGGGTGCGAGGAAGACAAGGGGAGCTGAGACTGCAGGTGTTGTGCTGTTTGACTGTTACTTCCACCAGCATGATTCTGAAGCAGGTCGTCGCCTTGATTAACCGTGGCTCGTGGTAGTGCTACTGAAATGAGCTCTGTGAGGCCCGTGAAGGCCGCGAGCAGTTGTTTCTGTGTTTCGAGAAATTGACGCTGACCATCCTGAAGGGCGCGGCGTTTGTGCAGCCGCGCCTGCGTTGTTGGTTTCTCCTACATCCTCAATGGTTGGTACGGTATTATCTGGCGTCGCCATTGCTCTCCGACGCGGTGGTTCGACGTATTCTTTGGACCGTGTACTAACCATAAACCGAAAGACGCCTCCCCAGCAGAGTCGCCTAAATGTGGGTGTTGTGGGTCGCGTGGTCTGCTTACGTGTAATTACCCGTGAGCTGGAGAGACGCGATTGGTTGATGATTAGTCAAAATGAGTGTGAGGGAATGGGACTGTCCCGCGGGGTGAGAGAGTAGGAGCAAGAGGTATGGGAGAAACAGAGGCAACGTGTATTCCCTGGTTTTCCGTGAGGTCTTTTAAATCCTTTTCTGGGGATTCGGGAGAATGAGGTCACCACCTTTTGAGGGAGAATGTTCTCCTGCCTCAAAGTCAGTGCTCACCCTTCTTTTTTTGGCCCTTCCAAGGTCCTTTTAATCATTGGGGGTGTCAGGAGTATTTATAGAGCACCTGGGCCTGGGACAGGCCCAGGACGGCGCTCCTGTCAGCGCCTGACACGTGTCCCTCCTATACCTCTTGGCCGCGAGGGGAACCGCCTTTCCGCGGGTGGCGACCCGCGGGAAGGCGCGACCCTTTGCGGCGTATCCTCCGATTCTCAAGCCACCAAACCACGAGATTCCCCAATTCCCGCTGAGCGAGGTCGCGACCCGCGGCGATGGTTATTTTCTCGCGGAGACCCGCCCGGACCTTGCCTCTGGGCCTCAGGTAGGGGTCCGCGGAGACTTCGCAGGATGGTGACTTAACAATTATGGAGTCCGCGATGGAGGACCTGCGGAAGTGGGTACCGCGGCGGATCCTAGATTCCGCGGAAGTGAGTTCCGCGGCGAATTCTCCGCTCCCGCGATCATATTCTTTCGATCCGTCGCTCCACGCGTCGTTGTCCCGTTGGTTGGTCAGCATTTCCAAATGTTGCCACGTGTCCACCCGCAATAGGAGAGTCAAACAGTCGTCCCTCAGGTTTCAATCTATTGGCTTTGACCGCGCCTACAATTTCGAGAGAGAGTAAGAGAGAGATAGAGAGCCAAGTGAAAGAAGAGAGAGTGTCATGAGAATAGAGAAAGAAGGGAAATGAGAATTTAATTCTCTACACACACACCTCTATACACACACACACACACACTCACACACATATGCCTAACACTCACACCCCAAACTTTCAAATTCTATCACATTCAACCCAAATCACATTCTCCACATTATTGTTATTATTTACATAATTTGCAACTCAAGCATTTATCACGCATCAAAATTATTAAAATTCAATGCGGGTCTTTACATTGCAAATCCATGTGGTACTCACCCATGGCACATGGTAAGTCCTAGTACAAGTATGTTGGTCCTCAAATGTTTTTACTCGCAGCATAGATAAGTCATGGGCAACCTTTTGATTTATCACTTCCTTGTTTCTTGGAACCCTTGCACACTGCCCTCACTTTTGATCTATCACTCCTCAAGAATTTGATTACTTTCCCACACTTGATAGCATGTTGTTTGATAGCATCCCTAAACAATGCATGAATCTTAAACTCTATATCTATACTAAACTGTGGATTTCCCATGTCAGTTTTTTCATTGAACACATCGTATTTGACCTTCTAAGATTGTCCAACCTGTTCATCACAAGGTCTCACCACTACTCAACTCAGTAGATGACCCACCATCACAATCACCATCTATGTTGGCCAATTTTAGCTTTGGTCAATTTCAACCTTGTTAGACAACCCTACAAATTCTATATCTTTGTCTACATTTGCTTCAAATTCATTATCATCATCAGTTAAGTTGTAATCACTATCATTGAAGACATAATCTGAGTCATCTTCAGAGGAAGATGAGTCAGGATCATACTCATCACTGTAATCATCCTCAGTAACCACATCCTTACCAATGGTAGGCCTAAGGATATTTGAGCAAATTTGACTTGCTTGGGTGCCTGCCACTATTACATTTTCCATATAAATATGAACGACCCTCCTTGCATTCACAACATAAGCCAAATTCATTATCTTTTTATTTGTTTGCAGTAGAACAAATTGCCTATTACGCTTATGGTAGAACCTGCTATCAAAACCATATCCCAACTCCTTATCCATGGTGGACAATTCATCACCATGGCAGTAATCAAAAGTACTGACACTTCCCCCAATGTAGGTCTAGCTTATTGTACCCCAAAAATCACCCCCATGATACATTTTAATACTGAAGTGCCCGGCCAGTGCCATAACCTGCATATATATTTTAATGCAATCATTAAACAACTCATTCTTTAGCAATAAACAAAGAACATATTGTGCTAATGGTGCATAGGGAAACAATAAACAATCACTCAATCGGTTTGGTGGGTCCTACCTAAACTAATGTTATCAACTGTTAAAGTGTTAAACAATGGGGAAATGCACTAATCTTAAACAATCCCAAAAAACATGTCTTTTTTGTTTAAACAAATGCACTGGACCACTTAATCAAAAACCACCGCATAAATAGAAAAAAAAATATAGGTTTTCGTGTACATACCGTATGTTGGCGGTCCTCGATCATTGCTTCTCAAAACCCACACCATCCTTGATCCAAGCAATGGCAAGAGCACCTGCTTCTATGTCTTCAAAACCAGAGTTTAGAGTAAATGAGACTCCTCTTATTAACGCAGCTTTGGGTTTAGGGTTTTGTTCCCTTCAAATTGGGTCCACGTTAGGGGAAAATGTACTTTTCCTTCCAAATTGTTTTTTTTTTTTTTTTTGCTGGTATTTGGTTCTCTGCAAATGGATGAGGGTTCAGTCTACCATTTAGTTCCTTCTGTTAGGTATATGATAGAATGAGACGGCAGGTGTGTATTTGTTAACAGAATTGAAAGTCCAGGTGCTTTTTTGTTAATAGTTAAAGTCTAGGCGTTTTGTTGAGAGTTGGTTTAAAGTTCAGGTATTTTTTTGAAATTTTCCCTTTCCTTTACGACTTCAGCTTGTAACCCATTTTAATTCCAACCCATATTGAAACCAATTTTTTAATCCATCTAATTAAATCCATTTTTAAAAATGGGTCGATATGAGAACCCATTTTAAAATATGGGCGCGTTGGGAAGTGGGCAGATTTGGACAGTTTCAAAAATATGGGTTGAGATTATCACCTCTACTTTCATCACACTAAGGCTTAGTTTTGGATGACAGAAATCTTGAGGAGGAAGAAGAATATGACACCATACTTTCATGAATTCGAAGTTTGGAAGAAACATGAATAGAAATGTGAAGAGGCTAGGAATTAATGTTCATTTACATGTAACACATGTTGTGAGCCTATAAATTGATGTAACTTCAAGCGTTTGAGATATGATGGATGAAATTTTTAGAAATATCTGCAACTTTAAGCTTTTAAGATTGTGTGGTGCAATCTTTTTTCTTTAGACTTAGTTTGGATGACCAGAATCTTCAGTAAGAATAGGAATGTGATTACTATGAATCAAATTTCTAGGTTATTGAATGAGAATAGGAATATAATTACTAGGAATGAAATTCCTAGGAATACAATAGTTGAAGTAATTTCATTCCAGTGTTTGGATTAATTCAGTAATCTTATGCCGGAATCAATTATTTTGAAAATTTATCAAAGTCAATATTTCTTTTTTTTTTTTATTGATTGAGCCGGGAATCTAAAATTCCTATAGGATAAGGGAGGGATCAGATTTCCACTCAATTTGATAATGTAACTCTTGATCGGATGTGTTGTCAAAAATCACAATCTTATTTTTATCTCTCCCAAATATGAAATCCTAAGAGTGGCATTCCCAATGGTCTAGAACAAAGCATAAACATATCAACGACTTCATAAGACTATTCCTATTACATGTCGAGGAACAATATGAACATAGATCAAATACAACTAATTAAACCATGTGGTTAATGTATGTAGGTGCATATGCATGTAATTAATTAATTAGTAGATCTATTCAACGCACTACAACAAATAAGGCTTTTAATAGCATGCCAAAAACGCTATAATATCACATACATAGCGTTCAAGAGAACGCCTTATTAGCCGATGCTATTAAAAGTCTTTCGCTTTCAATAGCGTTCATTGTCTGCTATTGTTGATCTCTTTTATAGCGGGCAATGAACGCTATGGAAAGCTTTCAATAGCGTTCATTGTCCGCTATTGTTGATCTCTTTTATGGCAGGCAATGAACGCTATGGAAAGTAATAGATAGCGTTCAGAAAAATGCTGTATTAGCCCATGCTGTTAAAAGTGGGGGACAAATCATAGCGTTTTCTGACTGCTGTTTGTCATAAATTTGTAATAGCGTTTCCTGAATGCTATGTATTATAAACCTTTGATAGCAGTTAGAATGCTATGTATTCCATACAAATTACCTAAAAAGCATTTCATAAGCTCATTTGACAACACGTTTTTTGCCAAAATACTAAATGAACCAATGAACTACACATAAATTCACCCAGGATTTCATTCAAAACTATAGAGAAATATATTTCCATCCAACATCAAGTAACTTTAAATAAAAATAAATTCAATAGCAAGCCTTCATGTCCTTCCAACATTTTGAAGGACAATGGCATGAGTGAAACAATCTTATTTTCCCAAAAGTTGACCACATGTCTTGACACAAAATGTGAAGTATTAAGGAAAAAACTTCAACTAAGTTCCAGCGGCACCATTTTAATCTCCATCTTCATCAAAGTGTGAGGAAATATTGATCTTCTCTTC
>BPLS01016910.1:0-15423 GCA_019656275.1 Rhododendron kiyosumense | reverse complement strand
TAAAGTTTACCTAATCTCTCACTGATTGTGATCTAAATGAATGAAAGGGAAAAAAATAAGAAGATGCCAGATGACTAGGGTGCCGTTCTGCTTTTTTTTTTTGAAATTTTTTTTTTAAAAAAAAAGATAATTTCAAACTCAAATGTAATGAAAATAAAAAATAATTTTTTAATTTTTTTGTACCGTTTAAAAAATCTCAATTTGATTTATCAAACAAAATTCATATTGGTAAAAAAATTATTTACGTAAATACATAATTTTTAAATTTAAAATTACCTTTATTTTTTAAAAAGTTTAGGATAGTGGAACACCTGCTAGTTTGTGGCAGACAATAGGACCAACCCCATGTGCCTATTTCCTATCTGAAAAATATTTAAAAAACATTTCGTTCAATTATTCAAGGAACTTGAACGCTAGTACAGGTAAAAAGTTTACCTACTCTCTCACTGATTGTGATCTAAATGAATGAAAGGAAAAAAAGAAGAAGATGCCAGATGACTAGTTTGTGGCACACAATTGGGCCAACCCCATGTGCCTATTTCCTATCTGAAAAATATTTAAAAAAACATTTCATTCAATTATTCAAGGAACTTTCATGTTAGTACGGGTAAAAAGTTTACCTACTCTCTCAATAGGGACAGGAGTTTGAGTCCCGTGAGGGAGAGTTAGAGTTGAGGACTATAAACAATTTCTGAATTTTCTGTGAATTAAATGTCTTACTAACCTCCGTTGATATATAAAAGATAAGCAAAAGAATAAAAAAATACAAAAACTATTCAAGTATCAAAGCGTCGGTATTTTATAAAGTGTACTTTACAAATTAGAAGAATGGAAAAATACAAAAGTGCTATGAGTACACCAGTGGTGTACACCATATGCACACCATATACGTGGCAACTGACATGGTACAGTAATGGGCCCCACCTCTTCTATTTTCCAATTCAAAATTTCACCATTTTACTCGAAATTTTGACTCAATTTTACAAACTCAGTTCCAAACCCAGCTCCCTCCTGAGTTGACTCACTTTTACTCCAATCGTCGATCCCATTTTCACCTCCCACCGTCGACGCTGCCGACCACCAGCACCATTGACGCCGGCGACCACTCTCTGCGACTCCTATTTCTCAGTCTCTCTACAAAATCGAATCCGATTGTTTCACTTATCCAACAAAGTTGAATGAAACTTGAAGAGGTAAAAAACTCGAAGTTAAACGGCTTGATCCGAAACTTGTGAAATCACTTATTTTTTCCAATTAATCTTTCCCATTTTCTGTTTCTTCCTTAAATTTCTGTATTTTAATACAAAACAGTTTGCTATAATTTTTCAAATTCATCCTCTGTTCTGAAATTAGGGTTACTCTAAAGTTGGGGCTTTTCTAAACTTAGGGCTTTGAAGATCTGGACCTGGACAAAATTACCATTTCAGAAGAAAATTTGGACGGAAGTTTCGCATGCTGATGAAGGAAAAGTTTCTCATGCTTCGTTGAGAAAAAATGTCAGGTGGAGGCAACGATGCAAGGATGTCAGGTGGAGGCAAGTTTGGGGCAAAAAGTGGGTCTTCTTTCCTCTGATTTTTCAGCACTTGTGGGTGACAATTTGAATTGAAAATATTGGGGTGGCGTGATGGGAGGCGGGGGGGCTGCTCCCCCCTTGCAGCTCCCCTTGCTGCTGCCCGGCCTTTCCGGGCCCACTCCGGTCTCGCTCCGATGATCGGAAACGTTCATTTTGTAGAGCTCGTCGAGTAGAACAACCATGTCAAAAATCAGCTTGATTGGATATTATTAAGTACCTGATCGGAGACCATATAACTCTCGGTCCATGGGTTACAATGGTTTTGATCCAGTGTTTCGGATCCATTCTTTTTAAGATAAAAAGGTTCCGATCAAGTACTTAATGATATCCAATCAAGCTGATTTTTCTCATGGTTGTTCTACTCGACGAGCTCTACAAAGTGAACGTTTCCGATCATCGGAGCGAGACCGGAGTGGGCCCGGAAAGGCCGGGGCAGCAGCAAGGGGAGCTGCAAGGGGGGGAGCAGCCCCCCCGCCTCCGGCGTGATGGTGGTCGCAGGCGTCGATGGTGGTGGTGATCGATGGTGGCAGGTGTAAATGGGGTGAGATTAGAGTAAGGGGGTGTTCGGCTAAATAAGCCAAAGTCGGGTAATGTAGTGCGGGTTTGAGTTAAAGTTGGGACAAAATTCCGGACGACTTTTTGGAGAAATTTTGAATTGGAAAATACAGTAGAAGAGATGGGGTCCATTATTGCACCATGTCAGTTGCCACATAGATGGTGTACACCAGGTGTACCCCACCGGTGTACCCATAACACTTTTGGGAAAAATATGCTTTAACACAATGTAAAAAGGTTTGTTCCCAAGTTGGGTCTGACCAGACCAGGGACCCATGATTCAAACTGTTTGGGTTGAAGAAATTTCCAAGCATTGCTGTCGCTGCTAGAGTTCAGGTCTTTAATAGTATAATATTTCTGCTCATGGGTCTGTTCGGCGGATTCTCTGCTAGCCGTATTAGTTGGTTTCGCGGGTAGGTGCCTGTAGATCTTGCGGGCTCCAAAAATCAACTCAAAAAGATTAATGTTTTGTTTTTTTTGAAATTCAAAAAGAATTTTAAAAAAAAATTTCCATAGATTTTCAATACTTTTAACATTTCTCTCTCTATCTCTCTTCATTTATTGCATTGCGCCACGTTGCCATGTTTTATTAATTGGGACCACTATTTTGACACGTGTCGCAATGCAATCGATTTGGAGGAAACAAATGTTTACACCGCCGGTGTAAAGAATTTATTCTCTTTTTTTAAATTCCAATCCAAACAAAGCACAAATAAAAAAAAAAAACACGCAATAAACCAACGTAAGATTTAAGGAACCCAGATCTTCCGTTCTACTCCTCAGAGAACTCTTTAACTCTTTTAATAACCAATAAGAAAACAAGCATCCGCTTTATACAAATCAAACTAGGCAATTTCTCAAACCAGAATAATATAATAGATAATAATTCCGGCGAACTTCACCTTGCCGAGCAAAAAAAAAATAATTCCAGCGAACTCACTTACTCGGCAACTGTCCGGATTCCGGCTAAGCGAAAACCGAGTGTACCTTTTCCCTTTGATATAGTTTGGAACGTGAAAGGCTGGGGGCGGAACTATGTAGAGGTGTTGTGGTGCATGCCACCCCGTTTCAAAAATACCCCAAAGAAAAAACTTACACAGAATACAGTAGATATATAATAAATATATAAAGAAGATTATAATGTAGTATACTTTGTTTTACTGGTTGAAGCGTGAGCCTTGATCGCGGTAGCGTCTGTCCGAGGGAATTCGTTTCCCCCTGGCACATTATTCTTTTTTGTTTTCAGAAAAAGGATATCTAAATTTTCGCATAAATTTTTCCCACCAATTGGAGATGAAAGTGACCCATTAGGACATTAATTCAATATACTTGTCATTTTTTTTTAGTGCTTGTCAGGGGAGAAAACAAAAGAGAGATGCTACATACACTACTATCCATCTACTACATCATTCACTACATTTGTTATGGGACTCATTTCGGCTCCCAAAAAAATACAGAAAAATGTCCATAAATTTTAGAATAATATATTATGGGGCCCTGTAAAATATCAGCTCTAACGAATATTGGTAAGTATTATTTCTTGATTTATAGGGACGAAACTGTTTAACTGCACAGTTTCGCCTCTACGAATCAAGAAATAATACTTACCGATAATTGTTGGAGCTGATTTTTTACAGAGCCTCATAATATATTATTTTAAAATTTATGAATATTTTTCTGTATTTTTTTAGGACCCGGGGTGGACCCTACAATACATGTAGTGGATGGTGTAGTGGTTGGATGTGATGTATCTATACTTCCTGAAAACAAAATGCGCAACTCCCCTTATTTGAGCTACAGTATTTGTCAATTTTGTACTTGAACTCCAAGAATTCCAACTTACTCATGTATGCTCGCTCTCGTATGAGCACCGTTCAGAAGGGTTTCTTAAACTTGAATTTAGACTCGAATGCTTGTATTAGAGAACTGCTAAATCTATTAGAATGATGGTGGTTTTTGATAATCCGACAATTCAAAAATTGCAGTACTATCTAGAGAAGAACATTGAATCAAGACAAACAACGCTTGAATGGGAGGCAGATCTCCAGGAAAAGTCTCCTAGAGCAAAAGCCAAGTCGAAAATGTTGAAGGTAGTGCTACCCTTGTAGATAGGGAAAATAACGGCTAAGGACGTGTTTTGATAATTAATACCCATTAAGGATATGCCGAGAACGGGCCCGGCCCTGACAATTTCGAGGCCCTAGGCTGGATTAGAAAATGGGGCCTCTCATTTTTTGCTATATATATTACCTGTTCAATTTGAGAAACAAAATTGCCCCATGGTTCAGTGGCTTAGCCGTGGGAAGATGTTTCTCTCCATCCTTAGGATGCGAGTTCAAGTCTTGATAGCAACAGATAAGTGCAGGGATCGAACTCATGACCAGGGAACTTGCCACCGTGCTACCTTTGCCCATTTGTAAAATATCTCGCATACATAATATATAATATATTCTAAGTTTTCGGGGCCCTATAATTGGGCCAAAACGGGGAGGCCCAAGGCGGCCGCCTGGTGGGCCTCCCCCAAGGGCCGGCCCTGACCGAGAACATTTGTTAATGCTGAAAATGTTCTTAACGGGTATTAATTATCAAAGCTTGTAGTTATTCTCAAACCATGTAATGAAAATGGAAATTGGCAAATTTAGGTTTACATTGATATCAGGGTAAAATCTGATCGAAGGCTTAATTTTTGCTTTGTATATTCCTTTTAGGCTAAAAGGGAAGTGCGTAAGAAGCAGAAATCACAGGCATTCCAGAATGCAAAAGCAAAATTGAAGGATCGAAGAATAGTAAAAGATGGAATTGAGCTACTTTAATTGGAAAAAATCTGAGTCTTTTAGATGGTCTTACTTTGTCAAAAACCTTGACCATGTGTATATAACGTGTTTACTTGGTTACATTGAATTGAATCAGATGTGACCAAATTTTTTTATAAAGGGTTCATGTCAACGATATATGGCGCCTTTTGTTTGTATCTCCCGTAATTGTTTGTAGATCTCCTTCTTATGAACTAGTTGGAGCACACGAGAAAGAAATAGTAAGCTTACAGCTTACTTGATCCCAATTGAAAGGTGGAGTGCTGGGGAAATCAATTGCGTTCTCTACGCAATCCGCAAAGAATAGTATATCTTCCACCTTAGCATACGCACTAACAGTATAGACAAAGGAAAATACTAACCTCCGCCCTTAAGGTAAAGGATAATAAATAAATAATGTATTGATATCCGCAGAGTGTATTTATATTTGTGAAAGTGTATGCGTGAGATATGTTTTAACATCCATGACTCTGAACCTCTAGAATAACAAAGGTGAAAAACTATGAGGAGGAATCTCAGATCAATGGGAGTTAGCTAGAGAAAACCTTATCAAATAGTAAGTTGGATACCGTGGATCATTAGGCCTGTTAATATGTTCAGTTGTCAATTCTTTATTTCCCAGAAACAGAAAACTTGTCTCATGTTCAATCCGGGGAAAAAAACACACCAAAAAAAAAAAAAAAAATTGTTCATGGCCAACAGTGGTCAGCAAATGGAAAACAAAAACAGGATTAAACACGTTTCATACCCCACAATCAGTCATGTTATGCACCGCAACATTTTAAATACAGAGCTTGTGATAGGAAAACATAACTATGAATAAAGATTGTCTAATTGTAGACTTCATAAAATTCTACAGATAACTAGCAATTGATACAGCAATTTGCAAAAGGAGGTACGATCGTTAACTTTACCAAACAGTGCAGCTTACAAAAAGGTACTACAGATTGGTGAAGCTTCAGAGGGATTTCAGTGCCAGATAACAAACCAAGAGATCTAATTAGGAAGCTTGTGGATAATGTATAGAAAACCAATAGCAAATATCCACCATCTCTGCTCATCTTTTATTTATACTCCGTATTTATTAGCTGAAGATGAACAGGGAGAAGCTAACAGACCCATGTACTTATCCAACATCACATTTTCTGGGGTACATATATTGGTTACATGTCTACACTCCGCACATATTTCAAAACCATGCAGGTCTAGCATAAAGGTAAGAATACCGTGCAAGGCATGTAGACGCATCACATATATCAGGTCAACGACACAAGCAAAAAATTCAACATGATAATACAGTTGACATGATTACAAGCCTCAAGAACCATCATTCAATCTCTATCTGTTGTGGGCTTCCTTCTTCTGATTCGGATTTTTCAGTAGCTATTTCTTCAGCCGTAATCCCAGAGGCTTCCACAGTCCTAGCAACCCATTCCTTGAGTGGATCTTCATTCAAATCAAGCCTCAGAAGGCCCGCAAATATTCCCCCCATAAAAGCGACAGGCTCCTGAAAGAGTAACCAAAGTTAATAAAAAAATAACAAAGAAATAATACAAGTGATGCAAGATACGAACTAAAACTAAACATTCAGCTCACTGCAACAAAGTGTTCATTGCTCTCCCCTCCTGTATGTCATACATAACATCAAGAAGACGAGTATAAATCCAACAGAAGTACAGCAAATATGGATCAACTAGGCGATCCTTGTGTTTTTTGCTTCCCAGAACTTGTATAGAAAATTTGTTTGGTTGATAAATCGAGTCAAAAAAGTTTTGTAGCAAGTGTTCTGCAAAATAGATTCCGAAACAGAGAAGGAACAGGAAGAATAGCAAATTAGCAAGGCAACTTATGAAGGCCATACCTTAGCTTCCGATTTGGTCTGATAATAACACCTAGTACTATTTTGTTGAGTATGGGGATGATGTTTAAAATATGAGTATGTCTTTCGGAAAGACTAATATCAGTACCCTTACTAATATTTTGCCGAGGGACACAGGTTATTGGCGAAGCTGTTTAAAACCTAAATACATGTTTGGGAAAGACCAAAACTGGTTCTGAGGGCCACAAGTTAACTGGGTTTAGTAACGTTTGAACCTCTACAGTTTAAGTCAATGGATCCAAAATATGAGGGATCCACCATTGTTTTGGAAAAGAACCAAAAATTTAGACGATTCCAAATCAAGGAGGGGTGTTTTCTGAAAAAATAAATAAATAAATAAATAAAAAGGTTACTTAAAGGAAGTGGGCTTCACCCAGCTCATTTTCCTGATTATTCACAGAGCCCTTGCTCAAACTTTTGTCAGCTAGCAACTACACTCCACATTTCTAAGACTCGCTATCAACATTTCAGACCGTGAGCATTTCATCGACACAAGCTAAAGCAATCCCATTGATGCACGACGATGTAATAAGACGACAATATCTTAGGTATGCAGGACAATGTAACAAGACGACAATATCTTAGGTATGCACACCAACGAGCAGAGCAGCTCCAACAGGAGCTTCACATCCTACATAGAGGTATGGGCACTTTTGACAAGTAGCACAGCTCAAATTCAGCTGCCTCTCATGAAGCCAAATCCACTTGTGTTGGCATGAGGTTCAGGGCTGTCATTTTTTACGCCAAGAGAGGCGCATGCCAAATGTGCTATGATTTGAATTTATTGACCATCTGTGAGACTTAAAGCTTAGATCATGGGAGCTCTATTTTTGTTCGTCTATAAATATGGACTTGATTTGAACTCTTTTTTCTCATTCACACTACTTGTGTTTGTTGACATGATGCGTTTGAACTCTCAATTTGTAGTAATATATTAGGAGGTCAATTCAAACTGTTGGATGGTGGAAGTTCTATGGAGTTTTTAAAGTCCTTGGACATGCTTTTGCTGATTGGAGAAATTTATAATTTGTCTATTGACAAAGATGACCTCAATCAGTAGAAAGTGTGAGTATAGTGGTTGATCTTAAATCTTGTGTAATTGTGAGGATATACTCTACTAGCTAGGACACGATTTAATGTGGTTGATCTCTCTATCATATTATTGTTAAAGGACATCAATTCAATCTGTTGGATAGTGGAAGTTCTATGGAGTTTCTTGAAGTCCTCGCCTCCTTGGGCATGCTTTCTGATTGGAGAAGTGTATCATGCAACAAGACTTTTCTGTTTTGCAAGATAGTACATATCATCTGCTAGGTTTGGGTACTTTTGGTGGTTAAATGGTGTTCTTGGGGAGCTCATGCATAGATTTTCAAGTTGTTTGTATTCTTTTGTTCCGTGCGAATGGTAAATTGCAGTATAAGTTTTTGTTAGATACACCCTTGGGAATCCCTAAAGTTGAAACAGAATGAAACAACCGATAGGTGCACTTAAACAGGTGCAAACAAATTACCCAGTAAACAAGTTATGACAAAGCACAAAACCCTCCCTCATAAATTTTCTCTCTATCTCTATCCACTGATTACTCTCAAAACCCTCCTCGTAAACCAAAACGAACAGGGTCATAAAGATTTTGCATAATTGTGTTGACTGTATCATCTTAGGGTCAGCATATTTGATGCGTTTAGCTAAAAAATTCAGGTTAGCATTGAGTGTTCTATGACACGAACCTACTTAACACATCACGGCCCAGCCCCATTCAACAACGCCGGCGCTGCCACAAGGTACCACCAAAAACTAGTTGTTACAAATTTGATGAAGGCAGTAGGTCCTCATAACATGGATCAAGAAATGTTAAAACTCAAATTGGTATAAGTTTGAGTCAAAAGGCACTTTGAGGGTTTTTAACTCCAGTTTCAGGGCTGGAGTAGCTACATATTAGACTTGAATTCCTTTCCAGTTTCCACCCTTTCTCAGCAATTTACAATAGTTACAAGGCCAACGCCCTGAGATTAACTTACCAATAACGGAAAAAAAGAAAGAAAAATAAAGGAATTACCTTAAGAGCTTCTTTGAGAATGGGTTCATCAATGGGACAGGAAGAAGCTTTAACCCTAACACGAAATGATGAACTTGACGATGATAACGATGATGAGTATAGTCCTCTCACAATGCCGACCTTCAATTTCTAGTCAGAAAAAAATGGATATAGATCGTGATTAATGATGATGATTTGGCCAAAACACTACAGAAAATCACAACTACTCAACGATTCGAGAAAAGAAAACACAGAATGAATAAATACGAACACAGGAAATACTAGGAGAAAGAAGCTTACGGGTGCACAGTACGGGGTGAAACAAAGGACGGAAGACATAGCAAATCGACTGCTGGAACTGCTCTTGTGAGCGCTTGTGGCGTTGTATGTTCCACACAAGAGCAGAAATCAAGGCCGCTCCTATTTGCAACCACAAAGTTCCTAAATACAACACTTTTAAAACTCAAAAGTCACGTTTTTGCAACCACAAGTTTCACCTGTTCTTTTTTTTTTTTTTAACAAACACCAATTTAAAAGTCATGTTTTTTCATCAAATTAAAACAATTGGTTGAGAATCAAAACAATACAAGGATCAACAAGCCTTCATCTTAACATTTGGTCGTGGAAGAAAAAAAGAAAAAGAAAAGAAAGAAGTCTCAATTGAATGTCATTGGCAAATCCCATCCATGTTCGAAACTAGGCAACAGATTGGAAGTTGCAGTGGAACCCTAAATTGTTGTCACTGGCATGTACGACTTACAAAAGTGCTTGAGGCACGTCATCTCAATTACACTCCTCTCACGTATAGGTAGATTCCACTGAAACAGGTCCCACCTATATGTTAGAAGGGTGTGGTTGAGGTGATGTGTTCCCTAGCACCTCTCCTACTGTGAGAGAGGGAAAAATTTTCAATGTCAAGCGGGTACCATGTGATGCCCGCTCGTGCATCCAAGCCGTCCATTGCGTGTTTGAACGACTCCTATTTTAAGAGAGAAAAAATGTTGGGGTGAGAGAAGAGAAAGAGTTTTAATCTGAGCCGTCCAAAAGTCACTCCCTCAATAGGAAACACCTCTCTCTCTCTCTCTCTCACTCATGAGTTATGTTTTATTGCCGAGCGGGTATATCTTACGTGATACCTACTTGGTGCACTTGAGCCGTCTATTACACTTTTAAATGGCTCGGATGAAAACCCCCTCTCTCCTCTCACCCGAAAACTTTCTCACTTATTTTTCTCTCCCCAAATCTGAGCCATTCAAATACGTAATGGACGGCTTGGATGCGCAACCGGGCACCATGTGGTACCCACTTACCACTGAAAAATTTTCCCCTAGACCGAACCAAAACATAATTTTTTCAATTTTAAAACCGAAATCGAATCGGGGTTGGACCGACGGAAAACTGAAAAAATCGATCAATTTTTGCAATCAATTTAAATTGGGCGGTTTTATTTTCACCCCTACTTGAGACTCAACTTGGTGGCTTGATAAGTTTTAAGAGTGGTAAAAAGAGTATATTTTTCTTTCTATATTTTTGCACTTATTATCCTAAAACTCTCAAAACTCAAACTAAACAAAGTTGGTGTGCTCCCAAGTTAGATACGACTCCATGTATCTAAGTTTTGTGGAGTGTAACATTATATTTTTAGATTCACTGCGTACTAAATAAGTTCTTATAGATACGATGGAATAAGTGAAATTCACATTCACAGCAAGTTTCAAGAATTGGATACAATGTCTGACGTGTGTTTCTAGATTTTTGCCATTGGTAGACAAGGTAAAGTAGTAATCGGGAAAAAATTGTTACAGAACAATACAACCCTATTTGGATACGTATTCAAATAGGGGGTGTGAATGTGTGATGTAGCTTTTGCCTCGATAAAACAGACCAGTAGTATATACTGAAGGTTGACATTGCCATGTAATTATAATATAGGGTATAAAATGTGAACAATGGAAGTACAGGGTTCAATTTGTTAGTCGGATCAAATGCATTACCGTCCCAGCAAATAGTGTATATTGTTAGCCCTAAATTATAAAATCGATCAGAATCGACCCCCAATTCTTAATGTTGTTGGATAAACAAAGGGTGAAGCAAAACTCCGGCGACGATAAGAACAGGTACCCATCTCTATCTATGTTTTTGTTTTCTTTGGTAATTAGATGCCTAAACATGATATTTTGTGGTCTAGTAAATAATAATAAAAACCCAGGATTTATCTGGGTTAGTTTCTGTTTTCCTGGCTTTCTTAGCAAGCAAAACAGAGTATTGTGGAGCTGTATCTCTCTGCCAACACAATGAGTTTACATGCGGAACAAATTAGCATCAAAGAGTTCTCAATTAACTATAGTTCGTTTTATGATCAAGAAACCTTAGTTCGTTTTTATTTTTATTTGTTGATGGGAGCTAGAGTTCGTTATTCTTCTTCAATCAGTTGGGTCTTCAGTCTTGGGTTAGTTTTGGCATATTCTGTAGCTTTGTGGCTCTGGTTTAGAAGTTTTATCTACATGGCACTAAACTAAGAATCATGTGTACGGGTACAAGTACTGGTACTGGTACCTTTCAGGTATAACGAAACTTATAAAATGTAGGGTGCGGATGCAGTTGGGGTATGACTAAAGCAAAAATTGAACACCAAACTGGAAGTACAAATCAGAGCTTAATGCCATTATACTAGAGAACTTATGGACCAAATTTTTTATTTAGCAATCATGTCCAGCATAGAAAAGGAAGTTTTATTGAACTTATATCTATGTACTGGGTACGGCTTGATATATGTTGGGGTACTTTTGGGGGTAACATGAAAGTCGTAGGAAGAAGTGTTGGTATGTGTTTAGTCTACCCTGTACGCATTTTGAAGTATTCCTACCATGCAAAGTACCGGTACCAGGTGTGTTCTGGGTATGAGTACGAGTATGTTTTAGAAGTACCCGTGCTTCATAGGTACTAAATCTTGGTCGATAAGGTCTTAGTTAGTATAATCCTCAAGAAGTTGAGGAGGTTTGTTGCCCTCTCATTTTCCTTGCTTTGAGGAACTTGGTGTCCGAATATCTTAAGGACTATTACTTTGTCCTCCATTTTCCTTTTAGTTTCCTTCCTGTTTGAGGAAGAAGAAACAGCACGAGGCTTCATCCTTTTTCTTGCGAAGTGGCCAAATGATTTAATAAGACCTATCCTTCACTCTGCATGCCGATGGTGCATTAGTTGCAGACATCAAACATATGTGATACAGGAGTTCCTTGAAACATCTTCACATCTATGCTCTAAAGATTAGGTCTTACAGTGATGAATTTGCTTTGTTTTCCTTTTCCCGCTATTTACATCCTTCCATGCATTTTGGGGAGTTTTACTTTCTTTGTCCTCACTTCCCGGCACCCTTCACATTGTTCATCATCAATATAGTGTTGATGCATGGTTAGAGGGAGAGGGGCATGTACTATTGTGTAGCCTAATGACGTGCGAGCACTGCACCTTCAAGGCCTCCACAGGAGCTTCACTACTTCGATTCCAGATGGGTCTCCATGACCAAGGTCAAAGAAAAAAGATTTAGGAATATTGTAAAGATTGGCTTGGACCTCCACAGAATCCTAGCAGAAATAAGTCACCTCTTAGCTTGGGTTAGTTTTCCCAAACATGAAAGATGAGTAATGTTACAGGCAAAAAAACGCCCACTCATCAGTCCACTTTTCGAAAGGAGTATAAGTGAAACCGATCCACTCAGGAATGCTATAAATTTCTATTTTTGTGGCTGCATATTTGGAGCACATTGCGATCAACTAATTTTTGTGGACGAAGTGAGGACCGGTTACGATGATTTTGTCGAGAGCTTCTTTGTCCCTTATTTGAATATAAACTAGCCATTTTCAAAAGTTTAAAACTGTCTCTAGAAAAGCAATCGACAGCTCAGTCATTACATTCCACCACCGGCAATTGTCTGCGCATGATGGCCACACATCATCCCCTAACCTGTCCGACTCTGCACACTCGCTACACTTCCATCGCGATGTTTTTCTCTGATCCTCTTCCTTCGTGTTGTTCGCTCATCCTCTTTAGATGAGCCTTGATTTAGAGAAGCATCCTCACTGCCCCATTTGTTCAAATATGTTGAACAATTCGCCCAACCATAGTTGTAAAAGGTGTGCCTTGGCACAAGGCTCGTGCTTGGGACCTGGAGGGAGTCTAGGCAAGGTGACCTGACAAAGGCAAGGCCTACGCAACCAAGGCACACAACTTTTGGAAAGGCGCAAGGCGTACGCACGGTGAGAGCCTCTTTCAATGTGCACCGAATTTAATTCTAAGGAAAAAAATGTAGCCTAGGTGTTAACCTAAGGGCTAAACGATTCTCACTCATCAATACACCATGTCGATCAAGATTACGACTCGAACCAAACGATCTCCCTCAACCTCTGTAGCAAATATTGGAAGCAGGTCTTTTATTGATTTTGACGTTTTAGTTCTACTCTATGCAAGAATTGTTGACTATTTGGCATCCGGTAGATGATTTTAAGATTTTTTACCTTGTACACTTTCTAAACTGTCTTAGTATTCATTATTTGAAAATTTTCCGTACATTATTTTTGCTATTTTTTCTAGCATAAGTGTGCCTCACTTCAATAAGGCCCTCACCTTGCCTTGAGCCTAAACCCCAACAGACCTTTGCGCCTCTCGCCCTTAATAACTATGCACTCAAGTTGCCATCAGTGATATTCACAATTTCAATCAGCTTTGAAGCACCTTTGTTTGGAGCCTTCACCATGTGTGGCCCAATGATATCCCCAGCGAATAAGGTTTAGGTGGTTCTTGGAAGCTATTTAATCACCAAAGAGATCTGGTCCTCCCTCGGAAGAAAGCTGAATGTGGAATCCTTCAAAGAGACCTTCCTTTGTTGATATTTTAACTGAAGATCTCTTGTCAGAAAGGAGACATGTAGAGAGAGAAACTCGAGAAAAAGCATGAATAGAAATTTGAAGGTATTTCCATTTATCTGAGGAAATGAATGCATCCCTAGTACTTGAGTTTGATTAGACTATTTAATTGTTGTGCTTTTCTCATCTTAGCCTAATAGCCCGACTTTATTTTGAATTATGTGGATGTTCTTTTACCTGGATCATATATGGTTCATCTCATGGTCGAAAAAAATATATGATTCCTCTCCCTCCAATTGCATTAGGTCGTTGCTGCTGTTGTGCTTTAAGACCAAGGGATGGGCAAAGTCATTCTTGGCATGCCAGGACCATGGGCTGATGATAAGTGTGAAGCATCTGATCACTATACGACAAAAATCGGTGGGCTTCCCGTAAGTTAATGCATTTGATGTGATATGTGGCGTAATGTCGTGGAGACTTCTTCTTTTTAGTTGTATGTGTTTCTTTGACAGGACTGGCCCTTTCCAAATGCTTCCTCAAGATCTGATCTGCTTTCGTGCAGTGAATGTGGAAACAATCTGAGTCTTGTTGCACAGGTTTTACAGTCTAACCACGAGACTTTTCTTATTGTTAATCATCTATTATTGCAAGATGAGGGTGTTGAAACCCTTTCTTTCATTGTATGCCCCCTCTCTCAATTTGCTTTCTAGGTTTATGCTCCAGTTTCGAGTAATTCTTTGAAGATTGAAGAGCGTGTAATCTTTGTTTTCGGTTGTGTAATGCCAAAATGTGGGAGCTCTCCCGTAAGGTCTTGTCAAATTAGTTGTTTAAGATTTTTATCCTATGATTCTCGATCCGTCCAATTTTGCTCGTTCCAGTTTCGACAGTCGTGCTTTCAATCAAACCAACGAATAATGTACTACTGTGAACAATCCAGTAGAAAAAAACCCCACCATTCAAAAGAACTCAATTTCTTTCATGAAAGTGCTATTTGTTAGTTTGATTACCCTTGTTTAGATGCGACTGTCGAAATAAACAAGTGAAATGGAGGGGTTACAACATTTTTCTTCATAAGGGAAAATTACAGTTACAGCTTTCCATTTATGTTATTGTTTTGGTTAGTATGCAGCTGGCGAGCTCTTCGAGTTCAGAAATCTATTGAAAAGTCAAATATAGCCTGTCATGAAGTTGTTCCTCAGACTACCTCTCCGCTTTCAATTTCAACTGCTGTTTGGCGGGAGGATATGTGGCCATTTGACTCTAAAGAAGACGATGATGGGGACAAAGATTGCATAGATTTAGAGGAGTTGGGTAGAGCACTTTCTGAAGCTGCAACCTTGGCTTCTCACCCCAAGAAACAAAATAAAGTTTCCCATTCCAAGGCTATTTTGGAGCCGTCACCTGTAAGCAAAACAACAAGAGTAGTTGATGATAAAGCACCAGGTATAACCCGTGTTCTTTAAAAGAATCTCAACGTTATGTGCTTAGTTTTGTGTATATGTTCGTTAACAAGGTTTATATTGCATGGAATTCGATGCCTGATGCCTCTCATGTTTAATTCAAGTTCTGACTGTGGTTTCTTGTTTTGGAACACAAATTACAACCAAAGCTTCAAACTAATTTCTGTTGCAGATTCCCTAGTAAGGAACTAGAGAGCATAAAAATTGGAAATGGAAGCTAATTCTGAGGCTACTCCATCTGTTAGT
>BPLS01016909.1:0-12912 GCA_019656275.1 Rhododendron kiyosumense | reverse complement strand
TCATCGACCAATCGCGCCTCTCCAGCTCACGGGCAATTACACGTAAGTAGATCACACGACCCTCATCACCCACAGGAAGTAAGGCGTCGATTCAAGGAGATGTCTATAGCTTTGGAATTCTCTTACTGGAGATGTTTACAGAAGGAGACCTACTGATACCATGTTCGAGGATGGTCGAAACCTCCATCATTTTACTAAGTCTGCACTGCCCGAAAGAGTGATGGAGATTTTCTGAACCTTCTCTTTCATTTGAAGTTGGAGGTGATGATGACAGCATGACGGCGAGGGAAAGCAAAATCAAGGGGTGTTTGGTTGCAGTGCTAACAATTGGAGTTTCATGCTTAATGGAATCACTAGGGGAACGAATGGACATGAGAGATGTGGTAGTAGAATTGTGTAGAATTAGGACCAAAACTTTTCCACGTTAGCAAAAGAGCAATGTCAGAAACCCAACTCCAAAACATGATTTGGACACAACAGTGTACAGAGCCGTTCATCGAACGTAGACCCTCATACATCTCCGAACACAATTGAGTTTGGAGTCGTGTTCTAAAGTTGAGTTCCTTGACATTTTGTTAGCATAATAATGATTGCAATAAAAGAAAAGAAGGGAACAAGGAAAATGATTTCCTCCCTTTTCTTATATACAGAAAATAGGGAAGAAAAGAGGAAACTCTCATCCCTTATCCAAGCTGTGTGTAGGTGGGGTTAAATAACTTAAATCCCACGACACAGTGGCGCATTCAGTTCCTTTTTTTCTCTTCTTGTTGAGCGGCCAATGGCGCATTCAGTTGCTAAGTATCTTCATCTTTGACAAAGTAGGTAAATGGGGAGAACATTGGGTGCAGAAATTTCTTACCTCTTAATTGAAAATATCTTCCAGACGTAATGATGAGTCATAATTTAGTCCTTTAGCCGACCTTAGCATCCGACCCTCGTCTAGTCTTCAGTGATGTGGGGATCACTCGATTGTGCCAGGCAGCGCATGATCCGGTATGAAAAGATGAGCATATCCTAATACGGATCACATAGAATCCCTGTAATCAAGCAATTGTAATCACATAAAATCTCCAATAATCTCTACCACAGACCCTATATATTTATGTATCTATACGTCTAAATGTCATGTTAAGAAGGTGCACACTCTATAACCCTAATTTCAGAGATCCTATATGCACTTGTATGAGTTGTATCGGCTTCCACTAACTTGATCGTCAAAGAGTCTCTGGTGCAGAAAACACTGTCGGTCCTTGGATGGTTTGGAGGTTTCACAGGGATTGTTTTGGCCAGATTGAATGAGTTTCTTGCAAAACTCGGAACTTATTGCGGAAGTATCCGCCTATTTAGTCATCTTGTGTCTTCTACTATCAATTACTGAAGGTGGTGTTAAATCTCATGTCTCAGTGGTGCATTCAGTTGTTAAATATTCTTGACAGTAAGCAAATTGAGAGAAACTTATTCATGGCGCCGCACAATCTCGGCCATCCATTTAGGTAATTAATGGTTGAGATCTGCTTTTCAATTTTGACCGGTAACAATTAATTTTTACTAGTCAAAATTGATTGTCAATCCGAATTGTCCAAAACACTTTTGGATATCACGATTGAGTGCCACAAATGTTATTTATGGGTTGCTCCGTAAAGAAGTTTTTCACTAACAAATTACTATGTAAAAAGAATCTTTGGTGCAAAAATTTCCAATAAAATCTCACAGTTTTTCCAAGAAATTTGATATTCACACTCCTTTTTGTTATCCACACTTTTTTGTTTTTTTAATGATGAAAGTGTGTAATTTTTGTCTTTTTTATTGGGTAACTTTGAACTCATTTGGTGATTTAGAAGACAAATTTGGAGCCTCTTGCAACCATTCACACTCTGCATTGGTGCAAAAGATCACGAATTATCTCCAGGAAAAAAAAGAAAGAAAGAAAGAAAGAGAAATTACCCATTATAAGATCACGAATTAGCCACAGTGAAGTGGTTGGGAGCATTTTATTTTTGCACTCACCTCTATATAAATGTAGGCTTCTGTTATTTTGTTGTATGTAGAAGCATAAGCCTGAGGTATTCAGGCCTTAAGGCTGTGATCAAGGTTCTCCCATATTACTCCATATATTGTGTTCATAGAGAGATTACCCTGCAAAAAATGGAAGGGTGTTTTTTCTGTGGTGGAGCTTTGGGCTCAACTAACTTGTGCAAGGTTGTTCAAGCCAACATGAAATAGAGTCGGGTTGTTTTATCTTGGAGGGGACAAGCCATATTGGAGTTATGTTGTGGTTTAAGATTCAACCAGCCGTAGAGGGCTCGAATCCCCTTGAAGACAGCGAGATATTGGTGCCTCAATCCGATATTTGTGTATTCCATTTATTATGGATAATTGTTTGATATCTACAATGATTTACTAGATGTAAGTGGATATGTGTGCTCATTGAGATTTATTAATGAGAATGGATGAGGCTTCTTGCCGTGGAGTAGGCGAATTTGGCTAAAAAGCAAATTTGTTCGAACCATGTAAATATCCATGTATTCTCTTGTTTGATTTATTGGCTCATTACCCATTATTCGGCAAGAACAAGCAACAAATTAGTCAAGCGAAAAAACTCCCAAAAAATCATGGGCTTTTCCCCAATGCATCGGGAAAATATCTTATTGCTATTGGAAAAGTCCTAATGCTCGTTTCTTTTTTCAATCCAAAATGCCCCATCATCTCGGTCTATTTGCTAAAAGAGCAAAGTCCATTTTAACTCACTGTGATTTGGATCATGTACAAATCTACCCCGGTTTAAAAATGTACACATAACACCTTGTGGTTTGTAAAATATGTAGACACACCCTCTGCCGTCATATTTTCCATTCATATAAACAAAATTTTGAATCTCGAAAAAAAAATATAAGAAGTAAATACCCTTTTGCCACCAAAATAGACAAAATCTAATCTGAGCCGTTCATAATGTACTAATTATAGAATATAGCATCTTTGTAATATCAACTCGATTAGATATCAATAACTCAGCGATCTAATTCTTGCTTAAATGAATGATAAATTTAAATTTGAAAATTTACTTCCCAATAAATTCGATTCGACCATGAGGTTTTTATTTTTTGATTGACTTGAATTTTGGTGTGGATAAAATACTCATCAAACTCTATAATATCAACGGTTCAAATCCAATTTTTAGTATAGGAGATGGATTGGTTAGATTCAAGGAAAAAGAAAAATCAATGGAGAAGATGAGGGCATATCAGACTTTTACTGCTATGTATGTTAATATAGATGGAAAACATGATAGCAAGGGGGTGTCTCTGCACATTTCACAAACCACAAGGTATTATGTGCACACTTTTAAATCATAAAAGATGTATCCGTACATGATCCAAACCACATGGGGATCAAAGTGGACTTTACCCTTGCAAAAACTGTGTTTGAAAAGCAACCAAAATGTATAAACAAAACAGAAAGTCTGCTTGCACAGCAAAGGCTGCACAGCAGCCGTGCACAGATCAGTTTTGTGCCCGTCTCGGGTCTTGCAAAGATGATCGGAGCCGCTCATTTTGTTCAAAATACGTCGTTTATGGTCCTTGTAAAAAATCACCTCAATCCGATATAGGGAAGGGTGTTTGCAAATCATCTAACTTTGCTTCAAAATTTAGGCTAAATTTTGAAGCAAAGTTAGATGATTTGCAAACACCCTGGCTAAATTTTGAAGCAAAGTTAGATGAAGCAAAGTTAGATGATTTGCAAACACCCTGGCTAAATTTTGAAGCAAAGTTAGATGATTTGCAAACACCCTTCCCTATATCGGATTGAGGTGATTTTTTACAGGGACCATAAACGACGTATTTTGAACAAAATGAGCGGCTCCGATCATCTTTGCGAGACCCGAGACGGGCACAAAACTGATCTGTGCACGGCTGCTGTGCAGCCTTTGCTGTGCAAGTAGCAGCGTTCTAAACAAAAAACCGTAACAGTAATATGAGTACGTGAAATGTGTATTTAGGACGACATTTTTTTTGACATTCGTCACCCACTATCCACCCCGTTAGATGGTCATGACTCATGAGCGCCCATCAATGCACTCGGGGTCTATTCGTTTGACCGGATATGCATATTAGATACACTATGTATCTAATCCCGAGGGATTAAATAGTCTTTGTTTGAATGTGATATCCAAATGAGAATAAATTCTTTACACCGCCGGTGTAAACATTTATTTCCTTCAAATCAATTACACTGCGACACGTGTCAAAACAATAGTCACAATTAATAAAACATGGCGATGTGCCGCAATGCAATTGATTTGGAGGAAAAAAATATTTATACAGACGGTGTAAAGAATTTATTCTCTATGCAAATTAGATGGAGTAGGGATCACATATTCTTTGTTTGGTTAAATGTCTATCGGTTATATAATCTCACAAAATGTGGACCTCACTGTACCATGGGGACTGTAGATTATTTATTAATCTCATCAATATTCTAATGTAATTACATACCTGACGGATGTATATATCTATCAATTATTTATCCTGTCAAACGAACAGACTCTCGAATAGTTACACCCGTCACGCGCACAAAATCCTTAACAAAAAAGTTGTTAAAGATCATGGGTCACACACACAACACAAACACCAAATTTTTGTAAGTGATTTGGCCAGAATCTCCATGAAGAAAGTTACGCTATTTCGCTTTCGAATGGAAATAATGGAGGAGTACACTCTCAACTCATAGTACAATGCTTCTGCCTCGCCCTCTCTATTCTCTCTATACACATCTCCCTAAAATATCTGTACTTTTTACCTAATATTTAGAAAAAGGAGTGTTAGCAATTTTCTGTTGGTGGGTCTACATAGATCATAAAATTAAACATTGTATGTTGTCGAATAAAGCTTGAGTAATGTCAGTATTACCCATAAAAATGTGATCGTTCAACTAATGTGACTCGGGTAATGAACACGTCTCTATTAGCACGTATTTGGGTCATATCACGTGTGTTAAGTGGAGCGGGCTTATTTTATATGTAGAGACTAATTAAAGAGTCCATGTGGTCATGGTCCCCACTTTAAACCCTAGCCTCTTTTCTCATACCATCCCATCGTGTGTGAGACTAAGGTCAAGATCAAGAGAAGGGTTTTGGAGGCGGAAGACCGATAACCACGCACTAAGGTTTTCATCCTCCATGGCGACAGGTACGCATCCGCTATAATTATTTTCTTTAATGGTTTGACATGAGATCTTAGATTTAGGGTTTTCTACGAAATCCTACAGGTGGTATTAGAGAGTCCATTAAATGGCTGGTGAGTCTCCTCCAAGGTCCCTCAGGTCACTTTCGTAGTCCCCTCACAACTTGGAAACAAGAAGTTCTCTCTGAATGGCCATGACTATACGGTGGAGGAATTTAAGGGCTACTTGAATGGTATTCGAAAGTTGAAACTCTAGTCTTATCTTAGAGGAGTTTTGTTTGTCCTCCAACTCTCGGTTGGTGGTTTTTCTATTGTAGCTCTCTTTGGCAGTGTAGCATTTTTGTGCTCCATGCCTTCCCCTTGATGTATCCCGGTCGAGTTTTTATAAAAAATTTCTTTGCCGATAAAAAAAATAAAAATAAACGTACACATTATTGCGTGAGCAGTTTGCTTCCATCCGCAATCCTCCTGAAGCTCTTTCCTATTCCACCAGCCTTGTCAACATGAGAAAACTAACAAGAAGTTTCATCCTTGCTTGCATTGTCTTGTTCATGTACCCAAATCATTCAAAACCTTCTACAATAGACCACACTGTCGTGATGTAGCCGCTAGGAAATTCGACGGATTCTGTATGACATTGTCAAATCTTAATTCTAACAGACCACACTGTTCTTTTGTTGCTTGAGAAAGGTTGCAGAGGTGAGAAATTAGCTTTTCTCAAGCTGAAAAAGACATGTTGATCTGCTCTAATTAGATGATGATACACAAATTCCATCGAATTCCCTACAGGCTGCGTTATGACAAGGGAGAAATTTGTTAGGAGACAGGGGTATTTTGTTTTTTTTTAAACATGAAAGGGGCAATCTGTAATTTGTAGCAACCTCGGGGTGATTTTGGTAATTTACCCAAAATAACTACCTAGGGTATTTTTTTAGGAACACGGAAGTACCAAAAGCATTACACATCACGCATTTCACTCCTACGTGAAATTTTTGAAAACAATAATTCTACTGAAGTTCATAGAATGGCATAAATGGAACTTCAATGAATTTTTACAGAATATGGCATGGGCAGCGAGGTCTCAACTCTAGGAGATGTGCGTACGTACAGCTATGGAGTTCTCTTGTTGGATCAGCTTTTCACTGTACGAAAACCCACACATGATTCATTTAAAGATAATCTAGACCTCCACAAACTTTGTCAACATGGCATTGCGTAGCAAAGTGAAAGCGAAGAGTCCACGTCATGATGATGACATAAATGGACTTCATTTATTTATTTTTTGGGTTCAGGTTTGGAGGCGATGGCCACGATGCTTATGATTTATAAAGAAATTCTGAATTCTTCACAAACAGAACCAAACCTCAAGAACTGAAGAGAGAAAAGTGAGAGAAGAGAGAGAGAGAGAGAGAGAGGGGGAGAGGATTGATTGATTAACGAACCACACGAGCGAACAATTTTTTATTCAAGCTTGCTTGGAACGGCAATCCATAAAAAAACACCGATATTGACATCGGTAAAATAAGTCAAATTTTTATTCAAACTTGCTTGGAACGGCAATCCATAAAAAACACGGATATTAATAATGAGATCGGCTAGAATAAGACGATAACTAGAAGATGCGGATATTGATATTGAGATCTCAATATTGAGATCGGCTAGAATAAGACGATAATTAGAAGACATGGATATTGATATTGAGATTGGTTAGAATAAGACAATAACTAAAAGAAATTATTGAATAATCTAATATTGTAGTACTAAAATGGATATGACTATTATGGATGTCCAATTTTGAATAAATTGAGTATCTCATCTAGATGGAAGAAGATCATCTTAAAAAATCATTTTTGTCCCATCTGCTAGGATTTGAAGAATTTGTTTGAAAACTTAATGAGCTTTAAAATTATGTTGGAGTTTGGCTGGTTTACATTGGGTTTAAGTTAAGTTCATAAGAACGCAACCTCAGTCCAAAAAAAAAAAAAACACCCATTTGAGTCTCCATCAATGGAGATCTCATTAGTATTTAAATGACTCCACCAAATTTAAAACAAAAATGCTGCAAATGCAATCAAAACTCTTCACACAAAAATTTGAAAATTATATACCTTGTCCGGACACACAGAATTTAACATCACACTCAATATATCCATTGTATGTTCAACATTCAAGAACACGACCAAGTGGTGCATCGCCAAATAGAAAAGATAGAAACGAGGACAATTGGACCATGAAACTCTCCAAAAAAGATTTCTGAATCATTAATTTGTTGTCATAAACAGTTCGTGTTTTCTCTTTCCTGGACTGTACCAGGTGCAAATTAACTTTCATGGAACATGCTAGTTGACGTCATTCATGCTAGTGGTCCTAAAACTCATTTCAATCCTTGGAGGACCAATCAATTTGTAGTTACGTACAAATCTTTTCTTCTTCATTCGAGAGCAGGTTTGCTCCTTTTTCCTTGGGAAACCAACAACCATGTGAGAGTAGTCCTACCACCGATTAGTATCCCTCAAGACTTTAGTATTGCTTGAGACTCGAATTACGCAGTAGTCTTACCATTCTTGTCTCACAGAAACCATGAACACAGGCAGATAACGAAGAGAATCAAATGTTGGAAAAAAAATATAGAGTATTTTTTTTATGTGGTCCTATGCATTATGTTTTCTAAACTTGGATTGCAATGTGGTTATTGGACTTAATACATTGGGTCATGCTTGTCAATTATGTGATCTACTTGGTAACACGGTTAATTTTTCCCCACTCTACATAGTTCCGCCCCTACTTTAGATTATTTAAAGAGTAGTTGGTGAGCAACTTGGCAGACTTTGACTAAATTATTTTCATCAATCCTCTTCTTCATCCATCCTAAGCAGCTATTCATTTGCAGGGAAAAAACAAACCTAATTGGAAAGGCTAACATGGCGAAGTTCGGAAGGGAGTTAGTAAAATTCTGAACCGTCTAATTTTCGGTGTGCGGTGATTGAAATATTAGACCATTAGCTAAGTTGTGGTTAGGTGTGGCACCATAACGGTAATTTTCAAGCCTATATATCCAATTGCATTTAATTTTTCAAGCCTCTTTGACGCAGCGGAATTCACAAGAGATTAGTTAGCGTATTAATCCAAATGAGATAAACAACCCGTCGCAACGAGTAATTCTTGCGCACAAGAATAGAAGAGAAAATCTCTGCAATATTATTAATCAAAAAGCTGAAAAGTTAAATAATTGAATAGGTTACAGCCCTTTTTATGAGACCCTAACCCTAGAAATCCTACTGTACAAGAAATAATAAATCATGCCAAAACAAAGGGCATTAAATAAAAGATATTTCCTAATTAATTAAAATAAAATCCTAATTCTTGTAGACCAAGAATCCTAATAAAGGTAGAAATCAAAATCAAACCGAATACGGAAAGTTAATAATTCTAACCTAAACGGAAATATTCCTAGCCAAAATCTTATTCTAAAACAATAAAAATAAAATACAAAAACTCTAAATTTTTGTCCTAAATCAGTCTCCTTTTCTTCAAAAGAACTCGACCTCGAGTTCTCATTGGGAATTTGCCATCTTCCATGCCAAAGAAACAGATATTTGGAATACTTCAACCTCTCGCTCGTCTTCCAAAAATCATTCAAAAAAAAGTGTTTATGCAATGATTTTTTCTCCTCATGCTTCAACTCATTGATATAACTTACTAAACAGGCATTGACAATTAATTCAAACCGCTCCACCCCAAAAAAATCAACAAAGTGAACCTTAAGTTGATGTTGCAAGTTCTCTTGATTTTGTCCTATCTCAAAATTGCTTGACCCCTCAAGAATTGGCCCCGTAATATTAAGGGCAGTTAGAAATAGTTTCTTCACAATTGGTGTTGCATGGTGCAATTCTACCACTTCATCTTCAACTGTATTGTTAGCAACCTTTATGTCTAGAAAATTACTACCAGCCATAAAAGTGTTCTTTTCTTGTGGCACATATACTCCAATTTTTGGTAATTGAATGGGCTCCAAGGAGTGTTCGTCCACCGTACTCGTAGTATTCACAGTGAACTCAACGCTTTTTCCTTCCTTTGGTTTATTTGTGTCGTCCTCTACCCTATCAACTGTAGCAACTTTAAGGGCCTCTTTATAACAACTATTCATCTTGATGTTGTGAAGTTCAACTGGAGCGCCAATGTCGCTAACCAAAATCTCCTCATTGACACTAATATTATCAACTACCTCCAATGGAATATTCTTTTGTTCCTCCACAATCACATTGGAAACAATTTCAGTATCCTCTTACACACAAGCATCAATGTTAATTTCGTCTTGATCTTCAACTTCAATTTTGACCTCTTCTATGGCTTCTATAATAATTGATTCTGCATGATACTGTTTTGGCCTATATTTTTCCTCCAACAATTGCTTATAATTCCTTGGTAAAAATTTCCCCAGCATACATTTTTTAATTTTGTACCATGCATAAATTCGACGCTTGCCCAATCGATCTCGTAGATATTGCAGATCTAGCCACCATCGTACCGTTGGACCCGTAAGCTTCGCTAACAAATACCTCCACATTTGTTCTGGCGGAATTTTTGCATACTCAAAGGAATCTTCGATGTCTAGAATCCAATCCAAACGATCTTCAAAAAATTCAAGACCACTAAATTTTGGTAAACTATCGTAATACCTGAAATTTGGTTGTCGCTTTGTTGACTGATAATCATCACGATTTTTGAATAGCTCACCTTCAAATTTATTCCTACTATCGTAGTGACAGTAAGAATATCCTCTGGAGACGTTTTGGTTAATAGGTTGGTTGTGGGCAAATCCCTCAACGCGGTTCCTATCAACTTTGCGTTTAACAGATTGACCATGGGCAAATCCCTTGGTGCAAGTCCTATTAAATCCTTCACCACGACCAACGTCAATGGGTGTGTCTTCAACTTTGTTTCGTGCCATCGAACCAGGAAAAACCTTGCTCTGATACCACTTGACGCAGCGGAATTCACAAGAGATTAGTTAGCGTACTAATCCAAACGAGATAAACAACCCGTCGCAACGAGCAATTCTTGCGCACAAGAATGGAAGAGAAAATCTCTGCAATATTATTAATCAAAAAGCTGAAAAGTTAAATAATTGAATAGGTTACAGCCCTTTTTATAAGACCCTAACCCTAGAAATCCTACCGTAAAAGAAATAATAAATCATGCCAAAACAAGCGGCATTAAATAAAAGATATTTCCTAATTAATTAAAATAAAATCCTAATTCTTGTAGACCAAGAATCCTAATAAAGGTAGAAATCAAAATCAAACCGAATACGGAAAGTTAATAATTCTAACCTAAACGGAAATATTCCTAGCCAAAATCTTATTCTAAAACAATAAAAATAAAATACAAAAACTCTAAATTTTTGTCCTACATCACTCTTTTTCAACACCATCTTATTTTTGCATTTTTTAATTTTTAATTTTTGGTAGAATATAGCTGTTGGGGAGCTCCAAATTCAAGGTGAATGGTAGCTAGTTGAGGTCATTGTTAATGTCACTTAAGCTATAGGACTGTTAGATAGTAAGGGGGGCCACGAGCGACTACCATACATGCATCTAAATTATTTGAAAAATAGGTGGTGAGCAACTGGCAAGACTTTGACTTAACTGTTTAATTTCACCGATCTCATCTTCATCAATCCCCAACACCTATCCATTTCCAGGGGAAAAAATTACCATTTCGAAAAGGGCTGACATGGCCATGATAGCAGTGCAGGTGGTGGTGGAAAAATTGGCAACCCTTCTAGCAGAAGAAGCTCAATTCCTCGGTGGAGTTAGGAGGGGAGTTAGTGAGTTACGTGATGATTTGGAAAGCATGAGATCTTTCCTGTTCTCATTTCATTTTCTGATTGTATCGTACAAAGATCAGGCCCTCAAGCCTTTATAGATTTGATTAACAGCTGATTACAAACTCTAACTAACTCTCCACTAACAACAAAACGTAACGAACTCTCACTAACTCTCCACTGACAAGCCGACTTGGAAAGCATCCCTTTGGTGAAAGTGGGAACCACAGGAGCTGAGATAGAAGCATTTGAGCTGAGCCAAGGCTCAGAAGCTGAGGTGGAAACCAAGCTTGAAGCTGCAGCAGCTGAGCTGAGATCAGAATCCTCTACAGTTTACGTACTTGAGTAATTTCTATTGCCCAGCAAAATATCATTCTATAGTCTACTTCGAGTGGCATATTTGTGGACTATATTCATATATCTTCTTGCATAACCGATCGATAGAGAATGATATCGAGACACGTCTTTTACGTAAACCTTTTGGCCTGGGTGAAACTTGGAAATGATACCAAACTGAGTCTTATGTTTCAATCAATTGGGATCGGCTATATGAATCATTTTTCTTCATTGAGCTCTGTCCAATGGCTACTTGTTCACTCAAATCCATTAAACTCATATCTCTATGCACAGCCTGTCAATGGGCTGGATCCGACAAATCCGATAAGATTCGAATCCGATAGTGGTAATTCGAATCCGAAAAATTCGGATCTTAATCCAAATCCGATTCGAAAACTTTTTTACTTCAAAAATTTTAGCAAAAAATATAATTTTTTTTCAAAAAAATAATTATTTTCCAAAAAAAATTTAAAATAAAAATACAACTTCTTAAACATTTTTTTTCAAAATATAAAATTTACAATTTTTTTTAAAACTTTAAAAAATAAAATTTCGGATCGGATTAATAACGGATTTAAATCCAATCCAATCCGGATTCATATTATCAGATTGACGTTATCGGATTTGGATCAGATTTGGATCAGATCATGTCCATTGACAGGCCTACACAGCAGCATCTAATGTTAAAAAACAGAATGCCAAAAAAAATCTTCGAAAAATAATTCAAATAAGGAGAATCTAAGAATATTTAGTGCAAAAATTTCCAATAAAATCTTCCCCGATTTTTCCAACTCTAGATTCAAACCACCCTTTCAAATGTTGAAAAACAGAGTGCCAAATTTTGATCGTGCTCCACTTTGAACTCATTCGATGATTTAAAAGTCAAATTTGGAGCCTCTCGCAACCATTCGTAGTCCATAATAATATGATAGTAACATGTGTGGACTCTGGATCCCTGTTTGGCTAAATAATCCAAATGGCCTATTTTTTTATTCTTATTTAAATTTTTTTCATATTTGTTAGTTTTTCGTCAATTTTTTGAAGATTATTGTATCGTGATGACGAGAGGAATCTAAAAAGTAGAAAATTATTATTGAAATCCATTTTTTTGAATAATGACGAAAAAATTGGCTTATTTTTATCTTTATTCAAAAAAATTAAATTTCGATCATAATTTTTTACTTTTTAGATTCCTTTTGTCATGACGAAGCAATAATCCCCAAAAATGAACAAAAAACTAACAAATACAAAAAAAAATTAAATAAGGACAAAAATAAATTAGTTAGCTTATTTAGCCGAACGGGACTTAGTAGTCTTATCAGTACTTAGCTTATTTAGCCGAACAGGACTTAGTAGTCTTATCAGTACTTAGCTTATTTAGCCGAACGGAACTTAGTAGTCTTATCAGTACTTAATATATAGTCCAATACAATTACATACCGTACAAGTGTATGTATACCTACACACAATTGCGTGAGCAGTTGGCTTCCATGCGCAACCTCCTCTCTCTAGCTCTTTTTCCCCAGAGATCAGCCTTGTCAAGATGAGAAAACTAATAACAAGCTTCAT
>BPLS01016908.1:0-12916 GCA_019656275.1 Rhododendron kiyosumense | reverse complement strand
TTTGCCCATCTAAAAATAGATGAGAAAATTAAATAGACATCCTATATGGACATCTTATTTGGGTTCCCATTTTTTGCCCTTATTTAATTTCCTCATTAATTAACCCTCTGTCTCCCTACAAATTTAATGTCTATCCAAACACATTCTCTCTCTTAAATCTCGGAGAATACATAGCCGGAGAAGTCTCACTTCTCTCGAACACATACACATAATCTGGTAAGGAGTCCCCCCATTACTCCCTCTTCCTCTCTCAATCCCCATACATTCCAACATGAATCAAAGCAATAATGCACCAAACAAAACAACTACTCTTGGACTAGTATTGAGTCCTTTCAATGTTAAAATGAGGATTAATGGTCCCAGTGATCATTATCTCATAATACATCATTTTAATTCAAAAAATAAATATTTATTTAAAAAATTACTTACTTATTTAAGTTTGAAATTCCTTTTTCGCTATCAAATACTCAAAAGCAATGTAATAAAGGAACGAAAAGCAATAACAGGTAAACACAAGAATATACATGAAAAATCCCTTAAAAAGGGTAAAAACCACGGAAGGAAATCAAACCACTTAAAGTAATCATTGTGCAGTTACAAACGATCTTAAATTAAACAATCGTGAATCCTCACCGACTGACCAAAGATCGATTTGTCGAATCCACGTACATTGCACCAAGTGGTTGATTGCTGCACGCCTTGAATCTACAAGTCCTCTGATATACTTCCAGAATCCACCGAAAGAATGTTTCAAGTAGTTGGAACAATGGTGGAAAAGAACACTTGAGTTTATGTAGAAAGGTTCGTGATTACCGAATCATGTGTAACTCCAAGAGGTAAGAACTAGTCACCATTAGATATTACTCGGTATTGGAGGCAAAAGTAAATAGCTCTGATATCTTTGCTAATCTTGAGAAACCAACAAAACCATATATAATTAAATAGGCTTATGAAGAAAACGGAAGGTTGCTCGAGCACCGAATATACTGTCTTTGAGTTGCTCAAGTACCGAGATTGGAAAACACTTTCAAATAAACACCCACGTGATTTCTTCGTTTCCTGCACGAAATCCTCCTGCAAAATGGATTCCTTCCATGTTACTCCTTCCGTCCCAATTTACTTGTCACTTTTTGGAATTCGTGCCACTTTTCAATTGATTATATCTTGTAATTTATAATATTTTAGACGATTTTGAAAACATTGTATTATAGAACAAATCGAGATTTATCAAATAAGATCCATATTAGATATAAAATTCATTACCAATTTAAAGATATAACTAATTCTTTTTTCCGGTTGGAATAGAACTGTGACAAGTAAATTGGGACGGAGGGAGTACTTTCCTTTGATAACCTTTCTCTGTCATTACAAAATACAATTGATAGTCTTTTCCTAAAACAAATGCTCTAAAACAATAAATTACACCATAATTAATGAGACACAAATTAAAAGAGATTTTGTCACCAGATTTATCAAAATATAGACTTTATATAGTTAATGGAACATACGTCACAACCTCGTATTCAGGAGAAACCACAATTAATACGTTCATCCTCCATGAAGGATTGCCTGTCGTTAGTGGAGTATCTCACAACCTCGTATTAAGGAGAACCCACAATTAATATGTTCGTCCTCCATGAAGGATTGCCTGTCGTTAGTGGAGTATCATTCATACCTCCACCAAAAGAAAAGGCAAGAAAAGTAGAATTGCCTGTCGTTAGTGGAGTATCATTCATACCTCCACCAAAAGAAAAGGCAAGAAAAGTAGAAAAGGCTAGAAAAGTAGAAAAAGAAAAAGCAGACACTTCTTTTTTTTAGATGAAGGACAACATTGGAAATTTTCTTTTATGTTTTTCTTTTATTGTTTTGCTATTTCCTCAGGATTATGATAAATTAGAATTTTATTTTAGAAAATATCTTATTGTCCGTTTATTTTAGAAAATATCATCTCATTTATATTGTTCCATTATAAATGAGACGATCTTGTTCGTCAAAAAAATATAAAACTTGTCTTGGATCATGTGTAAAGCTCAACTTGTTTATAGAGTTTTATTTTGTAAGAATTGTGATAAATTAGAATTTTATTTTAGAAAATGTATTATTCTTCGTTTAATTAGACTTTTACTAGTAGCAATAAGAGTATATATTGTTCCATCATAAATGAGATGATCTTGTTCGTTAAAAAAATAAAATAAAACTCGTCTTGGGTCATGTGTAAAGCTTAGTTCATTTATAGAGTCTCATTTTGTAAATTAATTGGGCTCAACTTTTTTTATAAACAACCTGAGCTCGAGTTTTAGTCTTGTTTAATAAACAAGCCGACCTCGAACAAGAGAAATCTCGACTCGACTCGACTCAATAGCACTCTTATTCATAAACTTAACTTTGAAAGAAGTAAACTTCTAAATTTCAAGACTTGAACACATAATGACAGTGTTCTGAACGGTTCGGATTTTAGTGAAACTTTTTTAGAAAAAAACTTAACTCTTTTCTATAAAAATTTCATTTACATCTGGATCATCTAAAATACTTTTAAACGGTCGCACTTGGCTCCATAAAAACTATTCACTGTTTTGCCGTTAAAAATATTTTCTCGTAAATAATGACCAATGAAAGAAAGTGATCGGTGTCAAATCAAAAATGCTACTGGTACAATAGCTGTTGTACAGCAATCGTGCATGGATTCTTTTTGCGCCCGTCTTGGGTCCTGCAAAGATGATCGGAATCGCTCATTTTGTTCAGAATACTTCGTTTAATGTCCTTGAAAAAATCATCTCAATCTGATATTGGAAAAGGTGTTTACGAATCATTCAATTTTGCTTCAAAATTTAGCCACCATAGCACCGTTCGTGTCAAATAACGTCAAATATGTGGGGTATTGCACCACGAGGAAGCAACAATTATTGGACTCTTCCGTGCATACTTTTTGAAAATCGGGTTCCTGTGAACGAATATACTTTTAGGCAAAAGCTAACCGGTGCCATATTGCACCCATTAGCGGGGGACTCGGGGGGCTGCTTTCCTCTTTGGAGAGAGCAGCATACTGCTGCCCCTTTTTTGGGGTCAATTTCGGTCTCGCTCCGATAATTCGAATCGTTCACTTTGTAGAGCTCGTCGAGTAGAACAACTATGCAAAAAATCAGCTTAATTGGATATCATTAAGTGCCTGATCGGAGCCTATATAACTCTTGGTCCATTGGGAATAATGGATTTGATCCAGTGTTTCGGATCCATTCTTTTCAAAGTAAAAAGGCTCCGATCAAGCACTTAATGATATCCAATTAAGCTATTTTTTGTATAGTTATTCTACTCGACGAGTTCTACAAAGTGAATGATTCGGATCATTAGAGCGAGACCGGGATGGGCCCCAAAAAGAGGGCAGCAGCACGCTGCTCTCCCCAAGGGGAGAGCAGCCCCCCGAGTCCATTAGCGGGCCCAATTTGACAAAAATTCTTCTTCTTCTTTTTGGATATGTACTGACTGCAGTCTGCAGCTTTCTTTCAATAATCACTGTCCTTCAACTTTGGGAAAATAACGGTCACGTCTTTTGATAATTAATACCCACTAAGAATATTTTGTTCATTAATTATCAAAACACGTCATTGACCGTGTTTTGATAATTAATTATCAAAAACAAGACAATTAATTATCAAAACATAGCCAATGACATTTTGTTCATTAAATGTTTTTAGCATGTCTTTAAAAGGTATTAATTATCAAAACACGTTATTACTTCACTTGGTTAACCATTTTGAGAGTAACTTTTCCTCTTGGCACAATTTTTAATAAATTTCTCTCTATTTCTCTCCACTCATTATCACTCAACTCTTACAATTAACTTTCTAAAATCTCAACTAAACAAAGTGGTTATTGGCCATCATTTTCCCTTCAACTTTTTAACCCAAGCGGTGCTATCTCCACCGCACTTTCACACCGCACGCATGTGGGCTCTACTCTAGATTCCAAAAAATACAGAAAAATGTTCATAAATTTTGAAATATTTTTTATGAGGCTGATTTTTATCGTCCATATGAATATATAAAAAATACTTACTAATATTTGTTGAAGTTGATTTTTTACAATGCCTCATAAAAAAATACTATCAGTTTTTCTCAATGAAAGAAACCAGGAAAGTAAGAAATTATGATCAAATGTATTTTTTTTTAATAAAGAAAAATAAGCCAAAAAGACAAATTTCTTTGTTTATTTTTGTCTTTATTCATATATATTTTTTTCATTTTGATCATAGATTTTGCATTTTTGATTCTTCTTGTTGAAACAAATCAATGGGCGATGTATCAGTTGGTTAGAGCACCCATGCCCCATTCATGAGGCATGGGGTTCAAGTCCCACCCTCTCTTGCTCCCCCTCCCCTTTCTAAGGCCCCGGCTAAATAAGCTAAAAAATTTATTCAAAAAAAATTAGTTTTGATCGTAATTTTTTACTTTTTAGATTTTTTTTGTCATGACGACGCAATAATTCCCAAAAAAAATTGACGAAAAACTAACAAATGCGAGAAAAATTTGAGTAAAAACAAAAAGATAAGTCAATTGGCTTATTTATCGGAATGGAACCTAAGAGCATCCCCAATGGGGATGTAAAACTGGGTTGTATACTTATAATAGCACCAGGAGGCAAAAAAAACCCCTCCAATGGGGATGTAAAATAGCATAAATCTGGATGTAAAATGGCATAGATGGAAAAGGAGATGTATATTTCCATCTCCTTTTGACTACAGCTATAAATTACAGGTCATCAAACATCATCAATTCCAACTGCAATACCAGAAAAATGGACAGCCGGAATTACCTGTATTCGCCGGATAGTTGGCCGGAATTGGTTCCTCGTCGCCGGATTCTGCAAAAATTCGCCGGAGTGACCAAAAAATGTTGGAATCGAGTGAGAGAGAGAGAAAGAGAGAAAGAGAGGTGAGAGAGGGATCTCACCGACGAGAGACAGAGATATCCACGGGGAACAGTCGGTGATCATCAACATAGGGGAGTTAGGGTTTCATCTCGGTCTGCACGGGAACAGTTGGTGAGAGAAAGATATGAACGAGAGAGAGAGAGAGAGAGAGAGAGAGGAGGCAGCAAGGTTTCATCTCTGGTTCGGAGAGAGAGAGAGGGGAAGTGGGTTTCACCAGTCCACCGACTGGTTTTTTTTCTTTCGTAGAGAGAGAGAGAGAGAGAGAGAGTAAAGTTGAGAAGCAGAGAAAGAGAGAGTAAAGTTCAGGGGACTGAAAATTGCAGCCGACCGTTGATCAATAGGCAACGGCTCTTTTGACCGTTGATCAACGGAAAAAATCAGCAACGGGCTTTTTTTTCCTTTACCTATAAATGAATGTTTTTAACATGATTTTCACTACAAAAAATTCCTCCATTCTCCACAAACACCCTCCAAAAAAAATAGTGTATCAATTATGGCAGATGGAAGTCGTAGTGCGAGGGGAAAATCGTTCACCTCCGATCAAGATGAAGCAATTTGTAATGCTTACTTGTGCGTTAGTCAAGACCCGATTGTCGGTACTAACCAAGCACGATCTAAATTATGGGATCGGGTTGCAAAAAAATATACCGAATTCACAGGAGGCGATGTACGATCAGATGCTTCTATCAAGTCTCGATGGCAAGTCATCCAACAGGCTTGCAACAAATATCGTGGACATTTAAGGCAAATTCAAAGGCAACATCAAAGTGGAATGACAGAACAAAATGAGGTATTATTATTTTTGTTAATATTATTATTTTGTTTTCATAAGAATTTATTTTCATAACAAAATAAGTTATTATTTTGCTGTTATCAAGTTTTTGCTTTCATAAGAATTAGTTAATATTATTATTTTGATAATTAATTAAATAATTTTGTTATTATTGTTATAGATTGATCTAGCGAAGAAACATTACAAAGAAACTGAGAATAAACCTTTCGCCAATTTGGATTGTTGTTGGGCAATCTTAGAACACAGTATGAAGTGGGCGGATTTAACCCCACCCCGGTCCGACCCAAGATCTTCACAAATGGATACCAGTTCGGTCCCTCTATCTCCTGATTTCTCTCAAAATCCAAACTTAGAAGAGTCTCCTGATTTCTCTCAAGCTCCAAACACAGCAACTACATTGGAAGATAGCAATCCTACGAGTGGAGGTAGTGTTCAGTCTCCAAGAAAGAGGCCTCCTGGATGTAAAGCATCAAAGGCTAAATTATTAAAGACCAAAAAAACAGATAATGAGGAACGTGAATGGATAAACTTGATGGAAAAATTCAACCGAACTACATCTGACAAGGAAGGTAGGAGAGCTGAAATGGAAGCAAGAAGAGTCGCGGCTTTAGAAAGGACTACGACAAATGATGAGAGGAGGGTGGCGCTTGAGGAGAGGAAAGCAGCAATGCAGGAAAAAGAGATGGAAGATAAGATTATGCAAATGGACTTGGAATTGGTTCAAGACCCCCAAATGAAGGCTTATTATCAGTTTCGCAAGGGTGAAATCTTGGCTAAATGGACGGCTAGCTCAAGTTCGTCTGGTTATTTTCCTGGTTTTCCCGATTATTGATTGTAATAATTTTTTATTGTCATATGTAATAGTCTTTAGCAATTATGTAATAATCTTGACTTTGATGTAATCGTTGGATACTATTCGATAATAAAATGCATTTTATTTAGCTAATGAAGTACAAGACTCGAAAATGAAATACAAGACTCGAAAATGAAGCACTCGAAAATAAAATACAAGACTCGAAAATGAAGCACTCGAAAATGAAATACAAGACTCGAAACTGAAGTACAACACACGGAAACCTCATTCTTCATCTCCATTACGCGCCCATAGGTGTTCAATAAGATCATTGCGGAGCGAATGATGTGCCTCATTTGATCGAATCCTGCGATTATTTTTAAAGAAATCAACCAAAGCAGGTGTGACATCTCTCTATACTTGAATTGGGTTGGAAGAAAGAAGTTCAGTAATTTCATCACTAGCATCATGATCACGTTGGTCTTCAATTATCATGTTGTGCAAAATGACACATGTTTTCATGATGTAGGCTAGATCCTCCTCATTCCAGAATCGCGCCGGTCCTCTCACAATCGCCCAGCGTGCTTGTAGTACGCCAAATGCCCTTTCAACATCCTTGCGACATGCCTCTTGCATCCTCGCAAAGTGTTACTTCTTTCTTCCTTGTGGTTGAGAAATGGTTTGGACGAGAGTCGCCCATTTTGGATAGATACCATCAGCAAGGTAGTATCCCATGTCGTACTGACTCCCGTTAACAACGAAATTGGCTGGAGGGGCACAACCGGCACTGAGATCATCAAAGAGATGAGATTGATGAAGCACGTTGATATCGTTGAATGACCCAGGCATGCCAAAGAAAGCATGCCAAATCCACAAATCATACGATGCAACTGCTTCAAGTACGATAGTGGGTTTTCCACTGCGGCCACTGAAGAAGCCGTGGTAAGCAGTTGGACATTTGTCCCATTGCCAATGCATACAATCCAAGCTGCCTAGCATTCCAGGAAAACCACGTTGATTGCCCACATGTAGGAGCCTTGCAGTATCTACTTCATTTGGTTTTCTCAGGTATTCCGCTTGAAAAATGGAGATAACGCCTCTACAGAAGCTTCGAAGAGAGTCAACTGCTGTACTTTCCCCAATCTTTAGATACTCATCAAGACTATCAGCAGGCGTCCCGTATGCCATCATCCTTAGAGCTGCTGTCATCTTTTGGATACCAGAAAGACCTGCAGCTCCCGTCGCATCATATCTTTGGACGAACGTCACGTCATGTTGTTGGAGTTTACCCAAGATCTTGTGAAACAAGGGTTGACTCATTCGAAAACGTTGCTGAAACAACTTTTCATCATAAAGCGGATACTCACAAAAGTAATCAGCATTGAGTCGTTCGTTGGCAGCAACTCTGTCACGGGGGATCCAGGCTCGACCGCTTGTAGAACCAACATGACCTCCTTGTTGGCGCCTTCTTTGAAATTTTCGGTATTGCCTGGCCATGATCAATTGCGCCATTGCAATCTCATCATCATCGGAGGAAGATCCGTCAAATTCTCCCAGTAATACTCTTTGGGTTAGACTACTCATGATGATGGAAAGGGAAAGAGGAAACTGTATATAGATTTGAGTGTGAGAATGAATAATGGAGACTAGAGGATAGTATTTGAGTGTGAGAATGAATAATGGAGAGGGTAGTATATATAGATGGTAATTAAATGGTGTAGTTGAAAGTAGATGAGAATAAATGACTGCAGTCAATTATGTAGTTGAGAGTAAATAATGTAGGTGAGAGTAGATGAGAGTAAATAATATAGTTGAGAGTGGATGAGAGTAAATACTGAAATAAATGATGTAGTTGAGAGTGGGGAGTAAAAGTAAACGATGTGGTTGAGAATTAATGGGAATATCTGGTGTAATTGTAGTTGGATGCAAAACAAAAAAAAAGGGACGAAAATTTTTTTTTTTTCGGAAATTTTTTTTTTTTTAAAATCTTCGATTACCGGATACCAAAATTATTTATCAACGGAAGTAATACTTGAATTAGGGTTAAGAAAGTTGAGGAAAATTAAGGAGGAGAAAAAATTAGTTAATTATCCATCCCTTTTTTACATCTCACCATTGGATGGGAGGAGGTTCTATTTTACATCTAACTAACTTTTAACAACTTTTTACATCTAAAATAACTATCCAACCTCATTTAAAATACATCCCCATTGGGGATGCTCTAAGGCTGAGTTATTTTGGGTGCAAAAAGCCACTTTGTGACCCAAAGTCAACCCAAGAAAACCATTTTGTTTCCCAAAATAAGCTCACACAAAAAAAATTGTATTTTGGAAAATAAGCTTTTACTAAAGTCATTTTAATACTTTTAGCACTCTTGGAAAACTCACCTTAACTCCTAACTTCCTACAATGTTGAAAAAAATTGCAAAAATAAAAATATAGTACTCTCTCCGTTCCTTTTTTTATAGTTTAGTATTCTATTTTGGATTATCTGTCCATTTTGTATAGTTAGTGGGTAAAAATTAGTGAATTTTTCATTTTGTCTCTAAAAGTATATTCGATTTTGAAAAATTAGTGAGTAAAAATGTAATGATGATATTTTCATAGAGAGTAAGGAGAGAAAATAGAGGTAAAAGTTGATATAAAAGATATAAGGGTGATATCTTTTTAATAAATTGAAATTACGAGGGTAGATACTTAAAAAAAGACGGAGGTAAAAAATTAGAAGAGTGTTAGGGATAAAGAAAATTGGCAAAGAAAATACAGTTAAAGTACACAGGAACGGCCCAAATTCACTGTGGAATGCTTCTGAGCCATACACTTGAAGGGTTTTCTTTTTGTTCTTTGTACTTTAGCCTTTTTCAAAAAGTTACGGAGTGAGAGTGCCAGTATGGGCAACAGGAAAAGGCTGAGAGTACATCATGTGGGGGCATGAATGTCTTATCAACTGTTTGATCTGTTCTTACGAGATTAAGGGGTGCTATATACTCCTTCCGTCTCATTTTCATTGTCCATTATTCTTTTTTTACTTTTTTGTCTCTTGCGTATATCTTTCAATCTATAATATTTTTCATGATTTTGACATTTTTGTATTATAGAACAAATTGAAATCTATCAAATAAGATCCATATTGCATATTTTTGGAGGTTCACATTGAAAGATATAAGCGATTGAAAACTGCACGAACATCAAAAAAAGACAATGAAAATGGGACGGAGGGAGTAGTAGCATCCATTAGCAGGACCATTACTTTTAGTCCCCGTTTGTTAACCTTTCTAAACCTTAGGATTGGACTAATAATCCTAAGGGATTAAGTCTTTGTTTGTTTTGGCAATGGAGGGGTGGACTATTAGTCCGATGGGAATGTGAATCTCCTCATTAGGGGGTATTATCAATATTTAAGGGGACTTGGTATTAACAATCCAATTCCCTTCTTGCCAATGCACAAATACAAAAATAGCTTTTATCAATCACATCTCATTACAAATCCTATCCCATTTGAAGGGCAAAAACGGAAATGTATACTATCAATCCAATCCTATCCCATATAAAATAAACATGATATTAAGGCCCCGTTTGATAACGGGTTTGGGAGTTGGGATTGGAGTAATAATCCCATGGGATTATTAATACTTTGTTTGGTAACAAAAAAAGGTTCGGACTATTAGTCCGTTGGGATGCCGAATCCGGGAATTATGGGGTATTAGCAATACCCCGTGGGACTTGGTATTCGTAGTCCGATCCCAACCCATTCTCATTACTAATCCCTTTTCATTAACAATTTCTTCTATCAATCCAATCCTATCATCTAATCCCATCTCAAACAAACATGATATTAATAAGGGTAAATTTCACTGACCTCCCCTCAGGTTTCTGACAAAGACAGAAACCTCCCCTCACGTTTCTGAAATTGCACTGTCCTCCCTTCTGCTTCTATTGTCTGTTGCACTTTACCCCAACCAAACAGTTGCCGTTACGGAAAGCAACTAACGGTGATGAGGTCAGCATGGAACATATAAATTAAATGTTGAAAAATTAAGTGTTCCAAATTTCAATCCGTTGAATGGGTGAGAAGATTTTATTTTTTTTATCATTTAATTCTAAAGAGTCATAATTAAATTTTGACTATAGGACTCTCGTTGATTAGTCCTAAAAAAGTCGTAGAATCAAATATCTCTTAGGACTAACCAACGAAAGCCCTAGAATCAAAATTTAATTATGACCCTTTAGAATTAAATGATCAGAAAAATAAAATCTTCTCACCCATTCAAACGGATTGAAATTTGGGACACTTAATTTTTCAACCTTTAGTTTATATATTAAAAAAATATGGTTAAAAAATTAGGTACTCCAAATTTCAATCTGTTTGAACCGATAGAAAGATTTTATTTTTTTGATCATTTTATCATAAATGGTCATAATTAAATTTTGACTCTAGGACTCTCGTTGATTAGCCTTAAGAAAGTCGGACAATCAAATATCTTAGGATTAACCAACGAGAGTTCTAGAGTCAAAGTTTAACTATGACCATTTTGGATAAAATGATCAAAAAAATAAAATCTTTCTATCGGTTCAAACGGATTGAAATTTGGAGCACTTAATTTTTTAACCATTTTTTTTAAAACTTATATAAACTGCAGGTTAAAAAATTAATTGTTCCAAATTTCAATCCGTTTGAATGGGAGAGAAAATTTTATTTTTTTGATCATTTAATTCTAAAGGGTCATAATTAAATTTTGACTCTAGGATTCTCATTAGTTAGTCCTAAAATATTTGATTATCCGACTTTCTTAGTGCTAATCAACAAAAGTCCTAGAATCAAAATTTAATTATAATAATTTAGGATCAAATGATCAGAAAAATAAAATCTTTCTATCGGTTCAAGCGGATTGAAATTTGGAATACTTAATTTTTTAACCATATTTTTTAATATATAAACTAAAGGGTGAAAAATTAAGTGTTCCAAATTTCAATCCGTTTGATGGGTGAGAAGATTTTATTTTTCTAATCATTTAATTCTAAAGGGTCATAATTAAATTTTGACTCTAGGGCTCTCTTTGGTTAGTCCTAAGAGATATTTGATTCATTTTATTCATTATAAGTACATGGGCATAAAAGTAAAATCAATTTTTCTGTTAACGGGCGTTACCCGACAAGAAGCAGAGGGGAGGACAGTGCAATTTCAGAAACGTGAGGGAAGTTATCTGTCTTTGTCAGAAACCTGAGGGGAGGTCAGTGAAATTTACCCTATTAATAATCTCATCATCTAATCTCATCCCAAACAAACATACTCATTATCAATCCCTTCTCATTAATAATCTCATCTCATTTCCAATCCCAATTCTAATCTCATCTCCCTACGAATCCCATCTATTTATCCCCGTTATCAAACGGGGCCTAATAATCCTATCATCCAATCTCATCTTAAACAAATATACTCATCACCAATCCCATCTCCTTACCAATCTCTTCTCATTACTAATATCAATTCTAATCCCATCTCTTTACGAATTCCACTCCTCTAATGCTTTTATCAAACGAGGCCTTACAGTAAACATATAGGTACCGACGCTCGGGGAGGGAAATCATACCGACCGGTCACGTTGGGCTGTCTCTGGCCACTGGACAGCCGATCCGAACAATTCAAAAATTCTAGAAAAAAACCCTGAAGGGCCTAATGCAGGAATTAACGGCATCCGAGATATGTAAGGTGCTTGATCCGAGCACTCATTTTTCGTGTATATACCCCGGGCGTCGATACTCATAGCAGTACTCTTACTTTTATATTCTCTCTCTCTCTCTACATAGTGGGTCTACGAACAACCAGAGGGCATAGTCGAGTGATAGAGAGTGAAAATGGAAACCCCCTCCATAGCCGAGGTGAGCCTAAAACTCCTCATTGACACCAAGGAAGAAAGAGTCCTCTTCGCGGAAGCAGATAAAGACTTTGTCGATTTCCTCTTCAACCTTCTCCATTTGCCCGTTGGAACCGTGGTAAGGCTCCTCACGGCGGAACAAAGTGATCAACAAACCATGGCGGGCACTCTCGGCAACCTCTACGACAGTGTCCGAAACCTGAAGGAAACCTACTTCCAGTCTAACAAAACCAGAGACTCTCTCCTGAAACCGAAAGTCCCGTTCTCTGCCACACAAGTACTTCCCCTCTTACGACTCGAGGGCGGCACATCCGCCGCTAAAACGTATTACACCTGCCCGACCAACGGCGGCGACACCTTCGGCAGAAACAGTTTCCATAGCGGGTGCCAATTCCACGATTATTTCTCGGATAATGCCCTTGCCGTTTGTCCCAGTTGCAGCAAGAGTTTGTCGAAGGAGATCCGGTATGTTGCGGCGGCGAAGGAAGTGGAATTAGCAGCAGCAGGGGAAGGAGGATTCGTGAAGGGG
>BPLS01016905.1:0-11925 GCA_019656275.1 Rhododendron kiyosumense | reverse complement strand
ACGTCACCAAATTTCTTTGCCGGAATGGACGGAGTGTAACGGTGGGGCTTAAATTAGGAGATTTTGTTAGTATAAGTGTTTAATTAAAATAAAACATCAATTGTTGTCTCAATTGATATTTTTTCGGAAGTGACCTCTATTGAATCTTGGACAAGTTAGACAATTACCATTGTTACGGTTACTGCACTGGAAAGGTGGAAATTCTAGGAATTGCTAGCATTGATCCAATGAAATTCAATGAAATCAATACACTTTTTGGTAATTATGCGAGGGTAACGTTAATCCTTACCAAGTGAGGGTGAACATAATCACACTTGGCATTCCAACAACGTTGTTTTGGTGCGTGGCTTTTGTGTATACATGAATTTACAAAAGACAAAAAATAGAGTGTAGATGTTACGATCACATTTAACCCAATTATCTCATCATCCTTGCAGTCCTGTATTTGACCTAAGCTATGTTACTGTCATCCACTTGCACAATGTCATAGTATTCACTTTAATCAATCTCATAGAGAGAGAGAGAGAGTAACAACGAATTTTGTACTTCAGATTCCAAGCGTTATGAGAAATGTGAATTGATTTTCGCACTCTTCTTTATATCATCCCACTTATTTTTGTGTAGTAATTCATATACAAATTTTAGTATGGTAAAACATGTTTCAAAGCTTACCAACTACCTACCATTTAGCAAGAAAAATCAAAGAAACTGAATTTGGAAATTCGGAAAAATGCCGGTAAAGGCTATATTTGGCGTAGTATTCTGTTTGATTTGTCTACTAACATGTTGAAACAGTTGCTTTTATGTGCTCAATGATTAATAATACCTGCTTAATTTGATGTGAATCAACGAGTTGATTCTTAAATTGCCACAATCTATTCTATGAGAAAAGCTCACATTTTCCAATAAGTTGACAAACTCCTTTTTGAAATTCTGTAATGTTTATCTATCTTTTTTCCGATTTGCGCAATTAGTACTCCTAGCTAGTGAGGTTATTAGTCTCTGATGCAGCGATGCTACCAGCGTCCTCTTTAAAGTTGTCCAGGTGCAAAATGTTTGCCTCCATTCTGGAGAGAGGGGCACAGTTGAAAAACCTTGTTGGAAGTAGCATGAGCAAATTCTGGAATAGAGTTTTTTTTAATAAATTCAATTCTTCGTTTTTGGAGCTCTTCTACTAAAAATACAATGTTCTTATTTCATTGCTAAATGAAGCATGACAACGCATAAGAAAATACTTTTAATTTCTTGAACCTTAATGAGCGATCAAATTAGGCGATAGAAAGATAATATCTAATAAATTCCTCTACGATCCAAGTAGTCATTGTGAAACAAATTTTTTTGGACATCGTAGCTAAGCAGGATCCAGGGAGGGTTTAGAGAACCAAATAGAAAAGCCCCCAATATAACATGAAGCATTTGGCTGCGTTGGCGGCTGATGGAAAAGAATGAGGTTTAGGATGTGTTGAGAATGAGGGTATTTTATTTTAGAACTAAAAGTGGATGTCTTTTTATTTATCTATTTTCTTGCAATAATGCAATTATTCGATTTGGACCAAACCCACCATAAATTTGCAGAAATTCTTAGTCCACGGAATCAATACACTTTTTAGTAATTATGCGAGGGTAATATTAACCCTTACCAAGTGAGGGTGAACATAATCGCACTTGGCATTCCGACAACGTTGTTTTGGTGCGTGGCTTATGTTTTCCGGCCATGTAGCATGCTTGAGAATTCAAAAGACAAATCACTAATAGTACAACGGAAAAGGGCCACCCAAACAATGACCCAACTTAGGTATCTCCACAGTCAAAACCAATTATATAATTAAGCTATGATCGATAATGTTGTAATAGTAATATTTCAAAAGCACAATCATGTCACACGATAGTCAACACAACAAATTAACCGGTTCCCAACATACACTGTTCAAAGTTTCAAAACCAGTGTTTAGCTAATGAACAATACAAATCACCTTCGAGGGTCATGTCATCGCCATAACAACCCTGTAAAGAGAGGATAACATACATAAGTCACCAAGACCAAAAACAAAAACAAACAAAAGGATCAGTAAACGTATTGATAAGCATATTCTCACTTTGCAACAAGATTGGTAAACGAAAACATAATTTCTCCTAAAGCAATCACACTATTCAGTTCAAAGAATTTTAAGAGTTCGTGTAAACTCCAAATGGCAACACTAGTTGGCCCTATGGCAATTAATTTTGATGATGGGTTTTGAATATGATACAAACTTCATTGATACATACACTCATGGAGAATGATATGAACACGGTAACAACGGCAATGTCTTCAAAACACAATAGTAGATCTTGAGAAAAAAGGTCTAAAGAAAAACTAAGGACGAGGTAAAAATCTAGTTGAGATATAGTCATAACACCATCGGAGTAATCCAACGTTTAAAAGAAGAAAATCTAAATAACCAAAGTACCTCCTCCAGCATGCAAAAGTAGATCAAAGTCTCATCGGGAACAGATACCACAGAAATTTGGAAATTCTTTGGAGAAGCAACCGAAGTATCCTCAGCCTGGAAAAAGATGATACGGCCAATTAACTTGCCATCCTTGTGGAAATATACCTTGCGGAGTTTGGTGAACTGGTACGATGTGTGCTACATTTTAACAAAGACGGTAAACCCACAAACAAAGAAAGATGAGTTAATTAAAGAGTAAGAAAAAGAAAGAATCTAATGAAACAAAAGCGGACACCACATACGTACATGTTTGCAGTTGTACTTTTTAATACCAATCTTTGACATATCCTCGTACAGCTTTGGAGCAGGATAGAGAGAACTTTCAGACCAACATGGTTCAAATGCTTTGTCGCCATATGGTACTATGGGAGGAATGTCCATAGAATCAAACCCCTGAACATAGACAAAGTTAAGACTTGAGATGTATATTGCCGAGATTGATTCAATGAAGCAAATATGATCTCTCTGACATAAGACATTGGAGTAATGCATGTAGGATAGACAAACATACACGTCGCTCCTTGATGCGCCTATCTTCTTCCCTCAGCAACTGCTGCCTCTCCTCCTGCTGCCGAACGAATGCGGAATGGACTAGGTCTGAAAGAGTTTCTGTCTGTTTACGATCGCCATTCGGCGCTGCCACGTCCAAACCCTAGATGAAAAGTGGACAATACAACAACAAATTGCCACTCTAATTAATGAAACCATAAATAAACACTACAATCAAGTCAGGTTATCAACAAAAACAGGCAGTAAAAGCTATTGGTTGGTTTGCGGAGGAGGGGCTATCTTCTGTTTTTATCATTCTCCTCCACGAATACCAACCTCGCAACCCTTGGATGAAAACTGGAAAATACCTGAAACATTGTACTTTTATCATTCTCCTCCACGAATACCAACTAAAAAAAATGGAATTGTGTTTAAGAGTGAAATCTTAAAATTGAATTTGAAGATCCGTTACAAAACGAACACGTTTATCTTGTCATATGATTCATATCCAATTATGTCAAGAAAAGGACAAAAATTACACTTTTTGGTAATTAGTCGGATCTAATAAGGTTTTGACACCGGCCAGTCCCCAAATGGACAAAAATTGCAGGTTTGTGTGAATGGAGCTTGAAATTCTGAATACTTTAAAGCGAGGCCAACCTGCGTAGTTAAGGATGTGGCTGGGAATGTGTTAGAAGAAGGAAGTTGAAGTTTCGCATACTTACATATACTTTACAAAAATATCAGTGCATTGTTCCCATATTTTCCACTACTCTTAATAGGGTTTTTAAGCATTTTCTATAACCAAAAGAAAAAATATATACAAAGTTAAACATTTCTTGACCTAACATCAAGGTTAAGTTGGTTGACCTTCTCGCTAATTTTGATGATAATTCTTGAATCATTCCCACAAGTGAGACACCAATATGTATCCTGAATAATAGCACAATTGTCTTATCACAATCAATGTACTTTAAAAATGAGGACCGACAATAACACAGAATATTATCCATCTGCGCAAATTGAAAAGGGAATGGAATATAATGTGTAGTTATGAATCCAAGATATAGGAGGGTGAGCACACATAATGTAGTTATGTACCTTCTCCAGTTTGCAAAAGGGGACCACAGTGACGTCACGAAAAGAACCAGCTTTAGCTTCAAAATTCTTGGTTGAAGACTCATCAACAGCCTGGAATGTGATGTGGTAAGCAGCACTTATAATCTTTTTCAAGGAATATACCCTAAAGATTTTGGTGAACTGGTACAATGTATCCTACAATATTAAACAAAAGCAAAGATGGAGTTAATTACAGAAGAGTTAGTTAAAGAGGAGTACGTACGAAAAGAAACAACCACATACATTTTGGCAGTTGTAATTCTCAAGACCAATCTTTGCCATATCCTCATATTCCTTCGGTGCAGGATACGGAGAGTTTTCAGTCCAACATGATTCAAATTCAAGTTTTCCAAAATCCTTGGGAGTAATGTCCCCAACATCAAACCCCTAGACATAGACGACAAAGTTAGATCGAGAACCAAAATTAAGACTTGAGATATATATATTGCGATATAGATTAATTGAAGGCTTTGAAGCAGACAAGTATATATGACGAGTATGAACCAAACAGGGTTCGCACACGCGTACGCAAACACAAACACACATAAATACATTGGAGTAGTGTATGTACGATAGACAAACATACAGGGAACTCTTGGATGCGCCTATTTTCTTCCTCCTCCAGCTGCTTCTGCTTCAATGCGGAACGGGTCATTCTACGGTCCGAAAGTTCTGGTCTAATCTCCTTCTGTTTACCATTTCCATCATTTAGGGCAGATCTCTTCATCTTATTAAAACTGTAAACTGTAATGAACGTCATATTGGGAAAAAAAAAACCTCATAATAAACGAAAGCGTTCATAAACACTACAATCCGGTCAGGTCATCAACAAAAACAGGCAATAAAAGCTACTAGTCGGTTGCGGAGGAGGTGTTATCTTCTTCTTTTTATCATTCTCCTCCATGAACACCAACCTCGTTGTTGGTGGGAATAAGAGAATTGCACACAAACAAACAACTCTCTAATTTATAATAATCTTTAGCAATAATACAAACCCACAAATTAATCAACTCTCTCACTCACTACACTCTCACAGAACATTTTATTGGGGGGAGGAGACCCCTAAGGGGCTCCCTACGGTTCTCTCTCTCTGCCATCTTTTTCTCTTTGTTTCCCACACAAGTCATAAACACACACATATTTACTTATACACAATTGTAGACCTCCTAGTAATAGGGTACAAGCATGCGGGTGGTCTTCTTCTTATATTTTACTCCTCTGCCCCCAAACCCTAGATGATCGTAAATTAATACTATAAATATACAACCCTAGATTATCGTAAATTATTAATAAAAAAAAAGAATGTAATTGTACAGATGAATAAAAGCGTTAATAAATTTGACATGGAACCTCTCCAGGTTATCAACTGCTAAAACAGGTTGTAAAAAAAAAAACAGCAGAAACAAAATCCGAGATAAACAATCAAACTTGAGCCAGATAAATCAAAGGCATGATTATGAATGGAATCGGAAAATCCCAATGGGAACAAAAAAAGGAGGAGGAACCGCTTTGTGTTGCCGTCCTGATCTTCGCGCGGTTGCAGCCACCTTAGTCATCTTCTTCATTTTAGAGAGGGGGGGGAAAAAAAAAACCACTCTCGATCAAGCACAGCCCACTCTTGATCAAGTTGGCGACTTACGCAAATTAGGGTAACAGCCGGTCAATAGTAGTAAGATATATGGGGCCGTGGTTTAGAATCTTAGGGATAATGACAGGCGGATCCTATTTTTCAGTTTTATGGCGGGAAATCAAATCAAAATCATTTTCCCCCCGGACACTGAATCATATAAGCATATTATTTGACGATCAGAAATGCTAAGCTATACTGGTACAGCAGTTGGGACACAGACAGTGCATACAACGCATGTTTGGACCCGTTTCGGGTCCAACAAAATTAATCGGGACCGCTCATTTTGTTCAATATATTTTGCTCAAGGTTCTTGCAAAAAATCAACTCCATCCGATAATAATAAGAGCGTTTACAAAGTGTCCAAAATTGCTTAAGAAAATTTCTAAAGCTATTTTGGACGTTTTGTAAATGCCCTTATCAATGTCGGATGAGGCTGATTTTTAACAGGGACCTTAAGCAAAATATATTGAACCAAATGAGCGGCTCCGATTATTTTTGTTGGATCCGAGACGGGCCCAAATGCACGCTATACGCGCTCTCTGTGCCCAAGCTGTTGTACCAATAGCAGGATCTGCGTCCAAAATTGATTAAGAAAATTTCTAAAGTGATTTTGGACGTTTCGTAAATGCTCTTATCGATGTCAGATGGAGCTGATTTTTTACAGGGACCTTAAGCAAAATATATTGAACAAAATGAGCGGCTCCAATTATTTTTGTTGGATCTAAGACGGACTCAAACGCGCACTGTACGCGCTGTCTGTGCCCAAACTGTTATACCAGTAGCAGGATCTAGGATTTCAATAAAATTGGCTACATATGATGTGAGCTCATTTAAATTGTGACCGGTAACAAGCAATGAAGAATATGGTTTTGATATAGCAATATTTTTTCTAATTTTATTCCACATCACTTTTCTTGCTTTTATTTCGTAAGTAATTGGTCTATCAGTGGATTTTTATTTATTTGGTACACCAGCTAATGAAAAAACAACTAAACTCTTTCAAAAGCCACTCCTCTCGTGTTTGCCTCCAAGAGTGCAATTAAGTCGTAGGGCGAAATGATGTGAAACACCATTTTATCTTCTTGATCAACTCCCTTGTTAGCAAGCCCATCCGCGACTTCTTGGTCTATCACTGGTTGCCACTATTAAAAAGTGAGAATTCGATTTGGAATTCCATTTGACTACGTTTTTTTTTTTTTCTTGCTGTTCCTATTAGTAGTATATGTTCAATGAAAATTTTGATTAAATGTATTCTCGAGATCAGCTAGTTTTGGTTTGATTGGTTGTTATTCGTTTAATACTATAATTTGATTCTAAATTTGTTACATGAACTCTTTCTGAAGCACGTATGGTTTTTTTTTTTTTTTCATCAGAGAAATTGAGTTTGTTTGCTGGGGTATGGTGCAAAATGTGTTTCAATCGTACATACATAAAGGTGCAAACAATTTAAATGTACTCAAATCCTCCACTTTTGATGGATCGCAACATTTATGCTTGCTTTCTCTCTTTGTTTCATGCAAAATCAGTTTAAATTTATCCGTCAACCAAAGAGTGGCACCAATGGCACAAACAGTTCATGTCGATCTTTCTAAATATATTGTAATTGTTTATTTTCTTGCCTGCATCAATAAGTCAACAAATTTACAAATAACAAAATGGAAAATATGATCTACCTATAACTGCATGCAATATCATTCACCAATGGAAAGCAGATAAATGCACATCATTCAGTAATAGAAAGCACTCCCCAACTTGCTTATACAATGGATCAAAGTGGTAAAGGAGTAATACTAAGAAAGCACTCCCCAGATTCATAGTATAATCAACATAAGAAAATCAACTGTTACATCACTTATTTCCATGAAGGGCATAAGAAATGAAATGTCTTCCAACTGCTGTTTAAGTACATAAGAAAATCAACTATTACATCTATCCACAGTGAACACCTACATCACTTATTTCCATGAAGAGCATATTCACACAAAACCATGAGGTTAAGATAAGCACATCAAGAAGCACCAAAATTGCTCTCCAAACCATAGCTTGCGATCGATAAATTCACACTATAGAAGTCACATATCAAATGGAAATGAAAAGGTGAATGGAAATATTATAACAAGCTATCCCCCTAGATTATGCCACGAATGCAAGATTCAAATTTGTTGAGCCTTCAACAATGTCCTTCGGGTTAAGTATCTTTTGTAGTCCATCTCTGCATGCTCGAGCATCAAATCAGCCCTTTGAGTAGGAACTTTGGTATCTAACGCAGCTGGACTGCAATGTTATGGAGAAAGAACATTAAGCATATAAGCATATATAAGCCTCCCCATCATGCAGTAAATAAGCACACAAATTGCTACATATGATGAGTAAAATTATAGAAATTTCAAACGCTATTCGATCGTCAACTTCACCAATTTTCGTGCCAGGTTTAATTAGAAAAGCTGATTAAGCATAGTAGATGCTATATTAACAAGTTTGAAAACTGCAACTTCGGTTAGAACAAGTCCTGAAGGAAAGAAGCTAACACATTCTTTCCCTTGGATAATGAAGGAAAAGGTACTGTCGAAGGAGGCTACTCAGCAAATAGAGAAGAATTTCCTTTCTCTAGGTAGATAATGATCGAAAATAGGTCAAATAGGGTAGGACCTACATGAGAATGTACCGTGAGAAAACATAGGACTTGTTGAATAATGATTAAGTATAACCGTACTATACATTACTTAATGTGGCATCTTTTGTATATATACATACTAACAGAATTAGACTAGTACTTTACTATCATTGATTAATTAAAAAAAAAATCATTGCATCCAGTTTAATATTCGATAGTATTGAAATTATCAATGAAAATCTGATACATAAGGGCTGTGGCAAAATGAAAACAGAAACTATAAACACAATAATGAAAGAAATGTTTCCAGAAGCCCAGCCTCTTTAAATGAAAGAACGGCCTGTATATCAAATGGACAACAGGGTCCCCGAATTCAAGTGTTAAAGAAGCTTTAAATAGTTGTTCAAAAAAAAAAAAAAAAAACTTTAAATAACCTGGAAAAGAAACTAACTTACTGATATCCATTGGATGTATCCCGAAGCCTAGTTCCACTCATAACTAACCCGAACAATTCCATCCAGGCATCCATAATTCGTAGCTGAGCATCCCAAAACTCTCACTAGTAGGAGTCTTTCGAGCAATCTTACGGGCCTCCGGTTGAACTTGGACAGAACAGAGGTACAGATGCAATCTCGGTACAATTGAATTGAACACACAGACACAAGATGGTCCCAAAATAAAGGATGACAACTTCTTTACTCCTTTCCTTTCTTTTTTTCCTTTTTAACTTACTATTTAATAAATTCTTGTGATGATATGTATCTTAAATATACTTAAAGGAGAAACGATTAGGTATGAATATTGATGTGTCCACTTTCCCGAGCGCAATGATTCAGTCATTTTAAAACTGGGTTGTAGAAGAAGGTAACCTACTGATATCCAGTTTAGTTATCTGTGTCCCAAAGTGTAATTCCACTCCTCGAGGAACTACTCAAACAATTTTACCACCCACGTGCCTATACATGTCGCAGTGGACACATCCTGGTTCAAAATATGCAGCGTTGGACCTATGCTGCTATGCAGTGAGTGAGTCCCCTGAATTAGGTGCAGGGATCTACTAAACTACGGTGTGTATGTAACCAAATATCGAGCAAAGAGGCGAAACCTACCACATTCATTCATACTTTATATGTTCAAATGGGATCAAGAGTTTGCATTACCAATCCATCACTACAATCCCTTTACCGCAAAGACAGCTTACACTAAGGCATTAGTAAGTGCTTATTTCTGGCACCAAATTAAAGGCTAATTAACTAAAGAAAATGGTTCGGCAGTTCCTACAGGCTACAACACTTAAACTATTAGGTAAGTCTAGCTGCGTGAATGTGATGCGATCTATGCTACCCTGTTACTACCTACCACTGCATTCTAGCTTATAACCTCTTAGATGCTGAAATCAAAGATTAGCACCCTGGCCCATGACGATTTCAATAGTGGTTAACATTAAGATTCATGATTTCCCATCAAAGCAGAATCCTTGAAAGTTCTTCCAACAATGTAAGCCCATTTTGAGCAATTCATGTTCATATACAAATTTCCATATAATTTGCTCGCTAAACTCCTATTATGATTTGTCTTATATTCAACTGGACTAGCAAGCCAAGCTTCTTAGTCGGCAAGTGAAATTATAGCAGCAACAATAACAGCAAGTAAAGACACTTGAATTGATGTATCCATATATTTCTAAGCATTGGAAATAATTAATGGAAAAACTGGGTTGCAAAAGAAACAAACTTACTAGTAATATCCAGTTTAGTTGGCTGTAATCCCAAAGCCTAGTTCCGCTCGTTTAGGAACTAACCCGAACAATTCCATCCAGGCATCCATGATTCGTAGTTGAGCAGGCCATATCTCACCAGAAGGGACTCGTTACCGCCCATGTTTCTATGAACAATTTCACTTAGGAACTAACTGATTTGGTCTGTTTTTTTAGGTTTCAGTTCGGCTTACTAGTTTTTCGTTCACCCCGACTTTTTCCTATGACTGGACTGTGATTCTGTGCGTTAGAATTCCCCTCAACCACACACACCACGACAAAACGTTTCCCTGTTCCAGCCTTCGAGTCATTTCCTATCGTTGGATTATCTTCTCTATTTTAGCTACATTCATATTCTTAGAGTGCAAAGAATTCCATCTTCTACAGCAGGAAGTTTTCAACAAATTCTAACAGACAGGAATTTCATAAGAATCTTCATTTGAGGATCGTGAAATTTACACCATTAGGAAGAGCTGAATGTTACGGATCGTGAAATATCACACCCCATAGAAAGAAGTAGAAAAGGATAGTTAAGGCACAAGATCAGTTTTATTACTCCTTTTCTTTTCTTTCTTTTTTTTAAAATTTGTATAACCAACAATTTCCTTCACCTTCCCCTTCTTGTGGTCGAACAGTGAGGAAAATCAACACGTCCACTGTCCTGAGCACTAGAAATCAGCAATGGAAACAAAATGGGGTTGCAAAAAAATAAACTTACATCCAGTTTAATTGTCTCTATCCCCAAGCCTAATTGCACTGATCTAGGAACTAACAGAACAACCCCATCCACGATTCGTAGTTGACCACACTATTTCTCACCAAAAGAAAACTTGGAAAATACTGCTGCTTATGTGACTAAACATGTCGCAGTCGTCACCTACTAGATCAGCCCCTAAAATATGAAGTGTCGGACCTGTGCATTGATTGGATATCCCAAAATGATGTCACAAAAGCCAAATATCCACCAAATAAGCGAATCATCCCTTAATTTTAAAATTTGCATAGGTTCAAATGGTTCAGGAGTTTGCATTACCGATTGCATCCTTTTACAATCTGATAACTTGTACTAACTGTAACTCCTTATTAAACACGACACAAATTAAATGATTCTTACATAAAATCAATGGTTCCTGGTTACTCTATAATACGTGAATGTCATCTGTGCAACTGTGTTACCACCACTGCCGCATATGAAAATAAAGAATCAAGATATCCAACAACCACAAGATCAAGCAGAATCCTTCAAAATTCTTCTAACAATGTAGGCATATTTAGAACAATCATATTCTAATTTTCATACACTGTCCTAATATGGTTAGTCTTATATTCAACTGGCAAACATTGCGGGCGAAACTTCTTTGTATGTGAGTGGAAGTAAAGCAGTAACAACAACAACTAGTAAGCCATATTTAGAACAATCATATTCTAATTTTCATACACTTTCATCACTGTCCTAATATGGTTAGTCTTATATTCAACTAGCAAACATTGCGGGCGAAACTTCTTTGTAAGTGAGTGGAAGTAAAGCAGTAACTAGTAAGCCATACTAATTCATAATTAGCATACTACCAAAGGAACATTGCCTTGATACTGTTCTTGCGGGTTAACTAGTGCCAGCCACCTCATCCACCAAAGGGATGATTTCCTAAGTCAAATATCATCCCATTGGGGCCCATTTCAACGAGGACCCAGTCATAGTCATGTCCTCCCAGGGCCAATGGAAACCCACTAGCCTCCGCATTGCATCAGATGCTCGGAATGTTTGTCTCGGCGGTCCAGCCCACACGGTACCAAAATAGACTCCCATGTCCAACACGCCGCATAG
>BPLS01016901.1:0-13949 GCA_019656275.1 Rhododendron kiyosumense | reverse complement strand
GTTGTTCAGAGCATCAATTGTTTTCATCCCCCTACAATTGGCGCCGTCTGTGGGAAACGAAACGAGTTTCATGAAAAAAAAGATAATCATGGTGGAAGAAGATCCAACCACGCCGTTCAATCTAAAGAACCAGTTAAGTGGTGGAGGGGATAAATCTCCACCAGGTGCTCCGAAAAAGCCCACTGGAAGAGAGGACTGAGCAGCTACTGGCTCCACGAGAAGGAGCAAGTCCTACCGAAGAGAGCCATCGGTGGATCGTTCAAAAAGTGTCCATAACAGTGAGGACATCCTCGACCTAAAGAGGAAAGAAATTGAGGAGTACGCTCGTTTGATTAAGAGACGAGAGTACGAGATACGAGAGCTGCAGCGGGTACGAGATCACCCGGAAGATTCCGGACTTTCGCGAAGGAGTTCTGGAGAAGACAGGAGGGCTTTACTAGTCCATAAAAAGCCTCATTCACGAGGAAGAAGAAGCAGGAGCAACAGTCCTACCACGAGACGGTGTGAAGCTTCCCCACGAAGAAGGAGAAGCAGAAGTAAAGACCGTGTACTAGAAAGGCGAAGGGCTTCTTCATGAAGAAGAAGGAGCAGAGAACGAAGTTCCTCATCTGAGGAAAAAACGAGGAAGCATCACCGTGACAGGTACGAGAGACCTGATGCTGATTGGACCAAAGCCGTGGCTCACAAGACGGTTGAAAAAGAGGAAGGGACACTGTCCGCACGAGAAGCGGCACGTAAAGCCCTGAGTAACATTGCAGCCTCACCGTTCGCAAGGAGGCTGCAGGAGGCTAGGTTGCCGAGCAGAGTGAAGCACGGAGCGTTCGTGCTTTACGAGACAAACACGGACCCTGTGACTCACATACAACATTACCAACAGGCCATGTTCATGCACGATGGTGATGATGCCATTCTGTGCAAAATGTTCCCGTAAAGTTTTGGCAAGGTGGCCCTGAGTTGGTTCCATAAACTAGCACCACGATCCATAAGAGGATGGAGGCAGTTGGCCGAAGAATTCACTGCTCGGTTCCTGACAAGCAGAAAGGCCCCAAAGACTTTTGAGAGTCTGTCCACCATGAAACAGGCGGAAAGCGAGCCGATCAGAGATTATGCAAAGAAGTACTGGGAAACTTTCAACGAGATGGAAAGTTGCAGTGAGGAGTATGCCATAGCAACCTTCAAAACTGGTTTGCCTGTTCGGGAAGAACTGCGCCGTTCATTGAATAAACATCCGGTGGCTACGTTGGCGAAACTGATGGAGCGAATAGAGCAGCACGCCAGAATGGAGGATGACATACTCCGCGAGGACGGCAGGGTTGCTGCCGAAGAGCCCAAAACGCCGGCAAAGAAGGTGGACAAACCTGAGCCCAAAACGTACAAGGAGCGCAAAGAGTACGGGCAGGCTAAGAAGGATCTGTACAAGGAAAAGCAAGCCCCTGACCCCAAGTCCTTCTTTTCTATCACTACTGGTTGGAAGGAACCAATTTACAGGATTCTTTATCGAATAAAGAATCAGCCGTACTTCAAGTGGCCTCCAAGTCTCGGCGGAGATAAAGATGCTAGATGTGCTACGAATCAGCATTGTAGCTACCACAAGGGTTGGGGCCACATGACTGAGGATTGCGAGATGTACAAGAAGCACCTTGATGATTTGGTCTCTAGGGGCTATCTCAAGGAATACATCCAGGAAGACCCCAAGGAAAAGGGGAAGACCATGGAATTGGATTACGAGCAAAATCCCAAAGGGGTAATCCATATGATACATGGGTTGGCCGCGCCTTATACGAGAAATGAGGTTAGGCTGTTGCAAAGATAGTTTAAGCACGATCAGCACGTGATGCGATTGGGTAATAAAAGAGGGCGAGAAAGTGATGTATGCAGTGAGAGCATAGCCTTCACGGATGACGATTTGGGAGAGGTCCAGATACCTCATAACGATGCCCTGGTCATAACCCTACGAGTTGGGGAGTATGACATTGAAAGGATCCTGGTGGATTCAGGAAGTTGCACAGAGGTGATGTACTACGATGCGTTCAAGAAATTGGGTCTGGCCCAAACAGATTTGGAACAGTCCACCACACCATTGATTGGGTTTGGTGCAGGGGCAGTTTGGCCCCTTGGAAAGGTGACACTGCCTGTTTGGGCAGGTTCAGTTGTTTTAAGAACGGATTTTCTGGTTGTAGACGTCCCCTCTTCTCATAACGCGATTATAGGAAGAACCTGGTTACACAAAATGAGGGCAGTCTCCTCGACTTACCACCAGATGGTGAAATTCCCAGGATCCAACGGGATCGAATCAATCAGGGGTAACCAGAAAGCGGCCCAACAGTGTTTGATCTCCATCATTAAGAAGGCCCCAAAGGCCCACCATGTTCATACCTTGGAAGTGCCAGATCAACCGACTATCGAGGATGTCGGAAGATGCCCGGCTGATAAGGTGATTGAGGGCTTGGAAAAGATTCAGATCAACGAGGCTGATCCTGAAAGATATTTTTTGATTGGGGAGTCACTACCAGTAGAGGAAAAGACCGAGTCGATACAGTTTCTGAAGGAGTATATTGACGTGTTTGCATGGGTACCAAAGGAGATGCCTGGTGTAGATGCTGACATAATCTGTCACCATCTGAATGTTGACCCTCAGCATAAACCAGTTATTCAGAAGAAACGTAGGGCTGCCGTGCAGCACGTGGATGCTGTTGTTGAAGAGGTTAATCGATTGCTTGAGGCAAAAGCAATACGCGAAGTTCACTACCCTGAGTGGCTATCCAACACCGTGGTCGTAAAGAAGAAGAATGGAAAGTGGCGTGTCTGTGTGGACTTCACAGACTTAAACAAGGCCTGCCCCAAAGATAGTTTTCCCCTCCCAAGGATAGACCAGTTGGTTGACGCAACAGCTGGCTACGAGCGAATGAGTTTTCTTGATGCGTATCGAGGATACCATCAAATTGCCATGTATGGGCCCGATCAAGAGAAGACGTCTTTCATTACCCCACGGGGTTTGTATTGCTACAGTGTCATGCCGTTTGGGCTGAGAAACGCAGGGGCGACATACCAAAGGCTTGCAACTATCATGTTCAAAGAGCTGCTCGGGAAAACTATGGAGGTTTACATAGACGATATGGTGGTAAAAAGCCGAGACAAGCTGGGGCATATTACAGACTTAAGAGAAGTCTTTGAGATCTTGAGGAAGTACAAATTGAAACTCAACGCCTCGAAATGTGCGTTTGGGGTTGGTTCTGGAAAATTCCTAGGGCACTTGGTGACTATGAGGGGAATTGAGGCTAACCCAGATCAGATTGCAGCCTTGCAGAGGTTGCAAAGTCCCAAGACCACGAAGGAGGTCCAGAGACTGGGCATGGCTGTAGCACTCAACAGATTTATCAGCAGATCAAGCGACAAATGCAGGCCCTTCTTTCAGTTGTTAAAGAAAATGGAAGGATTTGAATGGGGAGCAGAATGTGAGCAAGCTTTCCAGGACCTGAAGAAGTATCTGGCCGAGCCACCACTTCTGTCGACCCCACAGCCAGGTGAGTCCTTGATTTTATACCTAGCTGTTTCTGAGCATGCTGTGAGTGCAGTCCTGTTAAGGGATTTGGGAGTTGAGCAGATCCCAATATACTATGTTAGTAAGACATTGCTAGATGCAGAAACGAGATATCTGCCCCTAGAAAAACTTGTCCTGGCACTTAGGACGGCAACGAGAAAGCTGCCACACTACTTCCAGAGCCATAGGGTTGTAGTGTACACTGAGTTTCCACTGAAGTCACTCTTGCGAAAGGCAGATTTTTCTGGAAGAATCTCGACGTGGTCCGTCGAGTTGAGTCAGTATGATATTGATTATCAACCACGAACAGCAATCAAAGGCCAAGTGTTGGCTGATTTTTGTGGCAGAGTTTTCTCCCACAGTAGCTCCCCTGCCTCCTACGAAAAAAGAACCGGAGAGTAGAACACTGTCCACGAGGGGCAATGTCTTGGCCGAACAGGATGGCACGGAATGGAATCTGTTCGTTGACGGATCAGCTTGTAATACTGGTTCAGGAATTGGTGTTGTTCTTTTTCCTCCAGGAGGAATTATGATCGAACTATCTGTTCGGCTGGGATTCAGCGCATCAAATAACGTGGCGGAGTACGAGGCACTCCTAGCTGGGTTAAGAAGTGCAAAGACTCTGAAGGCAAAAAGGGTAAGGGTGCATTGTGACTCGCAGCTTGTAGTGAATCAGCTGTCCGGCGAGTATCAGGCTCGGAATGAAAAAATGGCGGCATACATGGAAGCCGCCAAAGATTTACTTGACACCTTCGAGCGGGTCCACATTGAACAGATAAGTTCTGAACAGAATGCACATGCCGATTCACTGGCATGGCTGGCTGCAGCGGTCCCAACTGAACTCAAGCGAAGAGTTGCAGTTGAGTATCTAAATGAGCCGAGCATTGGGAGAAGTGTGGAGTTAGTTTTGGAAGTGAACCAAGGTCCAAGTTGGATGGACCCCATTGTGGAGTTTTTACGAGATGAAATACTCCCCGCTGACAAGAAGGAGGCACATAAGGTCAAAACTAAGTCTGCAAGGTTTTGGCTGTCTCCAGAAGGAAAGCTTTACAGAAAGTCCTTCACAGGCCCATATTTGCTGTGCGTACACCCCGAGATGGTTCAGAAGTTCCTTCACGAAATACATGAAGGAACATGTGGGAGTCATGCTGGGGGAAGATCCATTGCCCACCGAGCAATTACCCAAGGCTACTGGTGGCCACATATGCAGGAGGATGCGAAGATGTATGTTAAAATTTGTGAGAAATGTCAGAAATTCTCACCAATGATTCGAACCCCAGCGGAGGATTTGGTGCCTTTAACAAGTCCTTGGCCGTTTGCTCAATGGGGAATGGACATCGTGGGTCCATTGCACAAAGCAACTGGGAACCGAAAATTCCTTTTAGTTGCAACGGATTACTTCACCAAATGGATTGAGGCTGAACCACTGGCCAAAATCACCGAACCCATGGTTGAGAGGTTCGTGTGGAAGAGTATTATTACTCGATTTTGGGTTCCCTATTCTTTGATCACAGATAACGGGTCCCAATTTCAAAAGAAATTTAAGGCGTTTTGTGCCCAATATGGAATTCGAAATTACTATTTAACTCCAGCCTACCCTCAAAGTAATGGGCAGGCAGAAGCGTCTAACAAAACCATTCTTGATGGGATCAAAAAGAGGTTGGATAAAGCCAAGGGGAAATGGCCTGATGAACTGCCCCTTGTTTTATGGGCTCATAGGACAACACCGAGGAAGTCTACGGGAGAGACCCCCTATTCGTTGGCATACGGTACAGAGGCAGTTATACCTCTAGAAGTTGGACTTCCAACCAACAGAACTGTGTTGGTTGAAAGTGGGGGCAATGACAGAGCCCTTGAAATTGAGCTTGACCTCGCCGAGGAGAGGAGAGAAAGGGCCTTAGTCCATTTGGCCTCGTATCAGGAACAGCTGATGAAGAGCTACAATAAGCATGTTCACCCACGAGAATTTGGTGTTGGGGACGACCTTGTACTACAGAAGGTGCTCGGCAACACCAAGGTAGCCAACGAAGGCAAGCTAGGAGCCAATTGGGAAGGCCCATATCGGGTGACAGAGATTGTGGGCATTGGGGCCTACAGATTGGCTGATCTGGACGGCGTCCCAATTCCGAGGCCATGGAACGTTCATAATCTGAAAAAGTTCTTTGTTTAGAAGAATTTGATTTTATTACACTACGTGATTGTGTGGGAATTACGAATAAAATTCTCTTGTGTTTTTTACTAGGTTTTAGTTGTAAGGGGTACGAATAACGCCCCCTTAAGTTCAGTCTATGAATAAAGACACCCTTTCCTCATAATACATATTTAGCCTTTTGAGATATTTGGTTTTAGCTTTTTTAGATATGAAATATGAATACTGATTTTCTTTTCCTTATTCATATTGGGGAGCATGGGATTGGCATGAACGCCATATACGAATATATCTATGCTTGATAGCTCGAGAATCGCGTACGAACAAACGTTTAAGTATGAGAAACTTACCCCAAGTATGAAAAACACTTGGAATGCATATAAAACACGCGCAGCTGTTCGGGTACAGTCATTCGAATAAATGATTGTGCTGAATAGTATGAGATACTATAAGTCCGAGAAACTTGCAGTTAACTGTTGTAATTAAATTCGATTCAAATTCAAAAGGATTTTGATCAACACCTGGTATGAGATACCTCAAGTACGAAATACTTATGAAATGCCTAAGGAACATGCAAGAAATCAAGTACGAAAGGCTTGGTTCTTCTATGACGAAATATGTCATAACAGAAGACAAATAAATTTAAGTTCGAACATACTTAAGAAAAGATTGAAAGCACGAGCTGTTTTGAAGCAAAAGTACGAGTTACCTACATGAAAGCCACGAAGGGCTGAGCAATCACATGACATCCGCAATCACGCCACGAAGGGCCAAGTACTATTTCATCACAAAACAAAAACGAAAAAAAAGATATCAAAGTCAGGTGCCTCGCAGGGCTGGAATAAACTACGGTCTCGCAGGACCTGCATTGATTGTTCGGGGGATTCGATCTCACCTATCGGATACCTTAATCCAGGTTTTGGATCTCAGGAAGCACATCCACCGTGACATCTTTAGCAGCACTGCTTCTCTCCTCAACGGTGGGTTCGTTGACAGCTTCCTGGACCGATTCTTGTTCGGTCCCTGGCCCTTGTGGCCCCACCTGATTTTCCTCATCTCCTTCAGCAAACTCATCGATTTGCTGGTCCATATTGTCAGCTAGGCCATCATCCTGCTCCTCAGCAGCTGCTGCCCGGCTGCTGGGAAGATCATTCTCCACCCACAAGGGGGAATCTTCTGCAACTCCGACTTTGGCCAAACAGGCCTCCCAGCTGGAAGCCCATATTTGATCTTGTATTGCCGGCATCTGCTCCACATAACTGGCTGTTGTGGCATCAAAACCCTTTTCGTATCCGGCCTCGTATCCCGCGTCGTAGGCCGCCTTCTTGGTGTTATCGATTTCAGCCAAAGCCTGCTTGAGGTTGTCCTCAGCAGTGTCGAGGTTGCTCTTAGCCTCGACGTAATCAGACTTGGCGTTGTCTCTCTCCCTCTCGAGCCTCGAGATTGTTCGGAGCAACCTTGTGTTGTCCGTTAGCAGCTTGACTCTCTCGGTCTCGGCTTCGTTGAACTTCTGACCCAGTGTCATCATCTTTTGAATAAACTGTACAAACAACAAACAAAGGTTTAAAGCAAGTCCTAACCAAGGGGCATTGTTATGAAAGAGATTGAGTTTACCTTAATCCCGCTAACAAGACCAGTGGAAACGAGCCTGTCAGCTGGGGAGGCAGCTTCCTTCTGCATATCCACAGGCAAGGATAGAGCCTGTGCCAAAGCCAGTGCAGTCTCCGAGGAGCTGGCACTGTCCCCGACGTGAACGGGGCGATCACCCCTGATAAGTGCGGGGGCCCATGTGGAGGGAAGTACCTGGAGAGGGGGTGATCGTGGTTCGCTGATTCCGGTGTCAACTGGCACCTTAGATGAAGAAGGGTCCTCGGACCTAGGTCGTTTGTCCCTGTGGGCATCATCAGCACCAAGGGAACTGTCACGTTCGAGTGCTGATGAGGATGACCTTGTGGACCCCCCTCTTGTGCGATGAGATCGTGGGGGAGGAGCTCCAGTGGACGCCACCCTGGAGGCAGCACCACGTCCCCTTGACGGGACAGTAAGGAGGGAGCTGAGGTCGAGTGGTTGACGAGCCATTGTACCTGACTCTGGGGAAGATCGAGAGTAGCCCGAAGAAGATGATTGGCTGGTGACGCCAACGGGGATGAGCTGCTCGGTCTGATGATCAGCTACAACTTGCCTTCTCCTTGATCTCCGGAGCACTACACGAGTTGCGGGAATGCCAACAGGGATGGTCACTTCACCTGGCTGTCCGGCAAGTGTGACCTCGGCCTGCAACCTTGAACTCTGAGGTTGGGGAGCTGTTGAAGTGGAGGCGCCGCTGGTGCTCGGGTTAGCCAACCTCCTGTCTATGAAGCCTTTGTAAGCGGGGTCGTAGCCTAATAGTACGTTAGCGTCACGACCCCGACCATACGTTGGAGAGCCTGGTTCCCCTTTGTATCTTAGGATCCTGTTGATCTCTGCTGTTCGGACGTAGCTGGGTTCGGCTCTGGGACGCTTGTTTGCGTTACTCGCTGCACGGCAGAAAGCATAATAAAGGTCAGAGACCGTAAGGGAAAGATAGACAAAAGCTACAGGGAAAAGTGGAAAAAGGAGCATACGTGGGTAGCCCCATATGTGGGGGCAGTGGAAGCCCACCACTTGGCCGTCCTCGCCTATTGGTTCAAATGCTCCGGTAACATAGAGAAAATCGATCTCGTGATCGCGAGCAGAGTCTGGTAGGTTGAGCACGAGACGCTTCTCTGCTTTCCTAACTTTCAAGTAGAAGGTATTATAGTCGGTGTTTAGCACGATGCTATACCACCACTGGATGTCCCATATCCCCAGTTGGGTCCCCAATATTCTGTTCAGAGCTGCTACCCCCATTACTAGCCTAAAGAAGTTTGTGGAAACTTGCATTGGTGTCAGTCTGTACCAATTTAGAACTTGGCGGAGTAAGGGGTGGAGGGGGAATCTAACTCCCCCCTCAACAATGGCAACGATGGGAATGCACATCCTATCCCAAGTGCCCCTATCTCTTTCTGCGTCCAATGGGGCGAGTTCAAGCCCTACATTATCAGGGATGCTGTAATCCCTCCTAAAAGCCGCCATGGCTGACAGGGTCTCACAGAGTTTTCTAAATTTCCCAGGTTTTGGGCCACTATCATCCACATTCGCCATTTGAATATGCAGAAGAAAACTATGAAACAATCAAAATCTAATAGGGATGCGAATAAATCCCTGGGAATGGATGAGCCAGAGAAAAAGAGCTTACGACGAGAGGGATCGGAGAACCTTACTACGACGACGTCGGAGGTTGCAGACGGCGGCGATGGCGTTTCGAGTCGCTTGGGTTGAAGAAGACGAGAAGAGGATTTGAAACTGTGAGCCCAAATGAAACCCTTTCAGAGGTTTAAGGGCTGAGACGGAGACGAAACGTCTCTCTCCACGCCGTTATGAGTTAAAGTAACGGAAAGCGGAGATTACGCTAACGACGTTTGAAAAACGTCAGTTCAAAATTAAATGCAAGGCGTACGAGATACGCCACGTGGAGTTATTACCCCGAGATGGTATAATGACGAAGCCGCCAAGAATATCGAGGGGCATTGAACGTGATGACTGCCCGGGGCTGGACGAATATGGTCCAGAACTGTTGTTTCTGAAAAGCCCCACCCATTGCCTCCGAACAGTGGCAAACGGATGGGGCTGGGGAGCAATTGTAGGGAGGTATTCCCGAACAGGTAAGATTAGTTGCCGAACACGTGATGTGTTAGGGACACGTGGCAGACATGATAAGTTTATTGCCGGGCAGTGCGATGAGCGGCGATCTGGGCCAATGATATGTGAAGGCATTGGTCCAGACAGTCTGTTCGGTTGATAAAGTCAAAAGACATGTGAAGTCATTTGACCAGATATAACAACGTGGACCAGGTGCATGTGAGGTCATTGGTCCAGCAGGACTGTTCGGCAAAGAGGAAGCCGAACAGTGGAAGAAGTTGCCCTAAGTCGTGACGTGGCAAGAATACTCCGGAATGGTAATATTCCATAAAAAGATAAGATCCCAAGTATATAGGATCGATGCAAGAGACCCAACGTGAGTGGGGTGTGCGGATAATTACGGGAAAGTGTCCCATAAAGGTTGAGCTTTTGTACAGATAAGGGAATGAGAATCCGGAAGATACTAGGTTTCCTATACGAGGTAGGAATCCTAGGGCAACAGGGATACTTGGGCAGCAAGCATTCGTGAATCTATAAATACATGATAAACCTAGAGGTAAAGAGTACGCAGTATTTGGCTATTTCTTGTTGCTTCCCTACTGATAATTAGGGTTTCATACCAGTACGTGATACTAACTTAAGCATCGGAGGGCCTTTGCCACGAGAGGCAAAGGTGCACTCACCCCTTATCTGTTTTGCAGATTAGGGTTCCGACGAAGAACTAGGGTTCCGGTGTAGAGGCATGTGAAGCCGTTACAGTTTGGTGTTGTTCAGAGCATCAATTGTTTTCATCCCCTACATAAAGAAGTTGTGATCTTACTTTGAGAATCTCTACTTACTTTTTATAAGCTTAAAAATGACTTTGAACGTTGTTTGAAAAGTAAAAATGCATGACTAAGTTGTTTATGGTATTCAAGTATGCTACGTGGCTTAGATGTTCTTATTTTACCATTTCGAAGTTGGAATAATGCTTGTTGTATGTGAAAGTCTTACACGCGGAGTCTCGCATGCAAAACGTGACACAAAAACCAAGAAAGTAGAAACATGGCACATATGGTGTGTTTAACAAGGTTGTTGTGTTTTCTCGGTTGGAAAATATCTTCGAAACTACGTAATGACTATTTCAAGGGTATTACGTAAGTGTGTGTGTGTGCCAATGGGAACCCGGTGCGGCGGAACCATTGTAAGGATACTCGAGATACCGGAACGGCGGAATCGAGGTTGGGTGTGTTTGGCTTGGTTATCCGCGTTACGGAGCCAATGCATTGTGTGCCAATGGGAACCCGGTGCGGCGGAACCATTGTGAGGATACTCGAGAGCCCGGAACGGCAGAATCGAGGTTGGGTGAGTTTAAAAAGGTGTTTTTGATAAAGTGAAATAATGAAAAGGTTAACGATGAGTCAAACGCCAACGGTAGTTACAAGCGAATGTAAACATGTTAGCTTATTGTTTTATTCCCTGCTTATGTACTTATCATGTGGAAATCGATGTTAGTAAAGTAGAATTTTACTATTGAGCTTTCGTAGCTCATGGTGTTGCCTTTGTGGTGACCCTGGCATATTATATGGGTGGCAACGCCGGTAAAATATGTCAGACTTGATAGATGAACAGGGCGACCTATTCACCTTGGAGGCATATGGAGCAGAAGAACTCGCTAGGCTGGAGGAGCAAGAGGAGCCGTAGTATAGGACCTCGTAGTTTCCTTTTTGTTATCTTTGAACTTCAAATGCTCCTATGTAAGCCGTTTTGTAATAATGAGCAGTGACTCGATATTTCTGTAATAAATCTTTTTTTTAACGTACCTAAAATTAGGGGCGTTACAATTTTTTTTTTTTTTTTTGTTAGTTTCAGGTTAATTATTGTGAATTATTTATTCAACTTGCAGGGGGATGAAAACATTTGGTGCTCTGAACAACACCAAACTGCAACGGCTTCACGTGCCCCTACATCGGAACCTTAGTTCTTCGTCGGAACCCTAATCTGCAAAACAGACAAGGGGTGAGTGCACATTTGCCTCTCGTGGCAAAGGCCCTCCGATGCCTAAGTTAGCATCATGTACTGATATCAAACCCTAATTATCGGTAGGAAAATAATGTAAATGCCAAGAATTGCGTACCCTTTACCTGCAGGTTTACCTCGTATTTATAGTTTCACGGGTGCTTGCTGCCCAAGCATCCCTATTGCCTTAGGATTCCTATCTCGTATAGAAAACCTAGTATCCTACAGATTCTTGTTCCCTTATCAGTATAATAGCTTAATCCTTTTGGGACTCTCAGTCCTTTTGGTACTCTTTCCCCTAATCATCCGAACATCACATTCACGTTGGGTGTCTTGCCTTGATCCTATATACCCGGAATCCCATTCTTTTACAGAATATTACTGTTTTGAACCTTCTAGGGCATTCTTTGTAACGCCCCTAAATTTTAGGTACGTTAATGAAAGAAATTTATTACAAAAATATCAAGTCACTGCTCATTATTACAAAACGGCTCACATAGGAGCATTTGAAGTTTAAAGATAACAAAAAGGAAACTAAGAGGTCCTATTCTACGGCTCCTCTTGCTCCTCCAGCCTAGCGAGTTCTTCGGCTCCGTACGCCTCCAAGGTGAATAGCTCCCCCTGTTCGTCTATCAAGTCTGACATATTATACCGTCGTCGCCACCCATATAATATGCCAGGGTCACCACAAAGGTAACACAATGAGCTACGAAAGCTCAATACTATAATCCTACTTTACTAACATCGATTTCCACATGATAAGTACATAAGCAGGGAATAAAGACAATATCGCTAACATTTTTACATTCGCTTGTAACTACTGTTGGCGTTTGACTCACCGTTAACCTTTTCATTGTTACACTTTATCAAAAACACATTTTTAACTCAGCCAACCTCGATTCCGCTGTTCCGGGCTCTCGAGTATCCTCACAATGGTTCCGCCGCACCGGGTTCCCATTGGCAATACAATGCATTGGCTCCGTAATGCGGATAACCAAGCCAAACACACCCAACCTCGATTCCGCCGTTCCGGTATCTCGAGTATCCTCACAATGGTTCCGCCGCACCGGGTTCCCATTGGCACTCACACACACTTACGTAATACCCTTGAAATAGTCATTACATAGTTTCGAAGATATTTTCCAACCGGGAAAACACAACAACCTTGTTAAACACACCCTAGGAGCCATGTTTCTACTTTCTTGGTTTTCGTGTCACGTTTACATGCGAGACTCCGCGTGTAAGACCTTTACATACAACAAGCATTATTCCAACTTCGAAATGGTAAAATAAGAACATCTAAGCCACGTAGCATGCTTGAATACCATAAACAACTTAGTCATGCATTTTTACTTTTCAAACAACGTTTAAAGGCACTTTTAAGTTTATAACAAGTAAGTAGAGATTCTCAAAATAAGATCACAACTTCTTTACAAAAATAAAGTAAGCAATTGAAAACTAGTAAGGATTACTACTAGATAGATAAGGAATAACTACCGTTCTCCTCGGCGGTGGTTTGTGCGTCGGGTGAATTTCGGCAACGTAACGGCCCTCCGATTGCTTCGAAAGGAAAAGTTTTGGAAAACTTTCCCTAGAAACAACTACCTAACTACTACTATACTACTTTTAGGATCGTCGGGTGGTTTTGGAAGTGGTTTTGTGGTTTCGCTCAAGAACTCTCAAGAACAAAAATAATTTTGAACTAAGAACAAAGAAACTTGGAATTTCTAGAGAGAAGGAGGAGCAATTGCTTTGAGGTGTGATTTTTCAACTGAGAATGGCTCTCTATTTATAGGCAAAGGGTGCCCCTCTCTCTCTCTTGGCCGGCCCCTCTCTCTCTCCCATTTTCCCAATTTTTAAACCAAAACAAATCCAACTTTGAAGCACAAATCAAGGAAAAATCCTAGGGTTGCATGGCTATTGTGTACCATGGGGAGATTCTTGAATCAATTGGAGGGTTGAGATGAGATTGGTACATGATCAAAGGGTCAAGAAGTTGCAAAGTGTTCAAAGAAGTACATCAAATCAAATCCAACTTTGATGGAGATCAATGCAAGAATCCTAGGCTTGCATGGCTAGTGTAACGACCCTGATTTTCGGTCGTTAAAAATTTCGTTAAGTATTTGAATTTTATTGCAATTGCTTTTAATTTCCTTGAGATTTGTCAAAATTTCGTTTTTGCCCCTTGAAATTTGAATTCTTTGCTCTTTAGTCCGCTTAGTAAGCCTAACTAGTTTTTAACCATTCGATTGGATAAACTAAGCTAGGAAGTTACCTAGTTACTTTTGCCTAACCGCAAAATGACCATTTTGCCCCTCGTAGACCCTTTGGACCTTTTGAACCCTAGACTAAGAATTTGGATATTCTTTTTCTTTTAATTATTTTGGGTATATTCTTGTCCATTGGACAATAAATGTTAGGGAAACTATTATCCATTGGATAATAGAAACCCCATTTGTTTATATTAAATGTCTACTTTATTAAAGTACTATGAATAGTAAAAAGTAACTTTTTGATTACTTTAAAGTACCTTTTTGGATTACTTTAATGTTTAATCTCCCT
>BPLS01016898.1:0-10828 GCA_019656275.1 Rhododendron kiyosumense | reverse complement strand
CAAACACTTCACCATAGTCTATGCCCTCTCTCTGTTTGTAGCCTTTTGCGACAAGTCTTGCCTTGTATCTCTGAACCTCTCCTTGAGGATTCTTTTTAGCTTTGTAGATCCACTTTACTCCAATTGCCTTGTGACCTTGTGGGAGGCTAGTCAGCTCCCAAGTCTTATTCTTCTCTATGGACTGAATCTCTTCATCCATAGCCTTCCTCCATTTGTCTTCTCCGTTGGCTTCCTCAAAACTAACTGGATCACAACTGATTTGCAGACAGAACATGGTAAAATCTGCATCCATCTGATCTGTATTCTGATACAGATCATTCAAGTTCCGAATTCCTCTAGGCCTCATGTCTGAAATTTCTCGTTCAACTGGTGAGGATGGTTCACCTCGTTGTGGTGAAGGGAAACCATGATAAGATGCTGGCTGATCTTCTGGTCTCTCAGGTACATATCTGGTTTGTACTTGTTCTTCATCTTCAAGTATTAGCTCCATATTCCTAGTAGCTTCTGTTTGATCCCAGCTCCCGGATTCATTTTCCTCGAAAATGACATCTCTGCTGAAAATCACCTTCTGAGTGATGGGATTATACAACCTGTATCCCATCGTTCTGTCACCGTATCCAACAAGGATACACTTCACTCCTTTGTATTCGAGTTTGGTTCTGTTTGCCTCCGGAACTTTGGCATAGGCAATACAACCAAACACTCTGAGATGACTCACACCTGGCTTGTGAGTGGACCATACTTCTTGTGGTGTCTTTGACTGCACATTCTTCGTAGGACACCTGTTCAATAGATAGACTGCACACTGAACGGCTTCGGCCCAAAATCTCTTGGGCATGTCTTTATCTTTCAACATGCTTCTAGCCATGTTGAGAATGGTGCGATTCTTTCTCTCAACTACACCGTTTAGCTGAGGAGTATAGGCAGGTGTGCACTGGTGTCTGATTCCTTGTTGCCTAAGGAATCCCTTGAACTGATCTCCAGTGTATTCTCCTCCTTGGTCTGACCGCAACGTCTTGATATGGTAGCCGCTTCCTTTCTCAACAAGAGCTTTGAACTCTTTGAACTTTTCAAATACTTCTGACTTCAATTTCAGAAAGTATACCCACGTCTTTCTGCTATAATCGTCAATGAACGTGAGGAAGTATCTATTCTGACCGTTTGAGATTGGCTTCAACGGACCACAGACATCTGTGTGTACTAGCTCGAGCGGCATGGATGCTCTCCAATCAACTTGCTTTCCAAAGTTATTGCGATGTTGTTTGCCAAGAATGCAGCTTTCACATACCTCATTTGGACGTTGAATATGAGGTAAGCCCTTGACCATCTTCTTATTTGCCAACAGCTTCAAGCTTTCAAAGTTGAGGTGCCCATATCTGAGATGCCATATCCAATCTTTGTCGTTGATAATGGCATTGAGGCACTTTGGCGTGTCATGAAGAACAGTTATCGGAAACATCCTGTTCTTTGCCATTTGTACTCGAGTTATCAGCTTCCCTCGAGCATCTACAATTATCAGTTGCATATCCTTTAGGCTAATTTGATAGCCTTTTTCCAGCAACTGGCCAAGACTAAGAATATTAGTCTTCATATCTGGAACATAGTAGACATTGGAGATGAATGCATGATCTCCATTCTTCCTTTTGATTATAATATCACCTCTCCCTCGAACTGGTACTTTAGAGAGGTCACCAAAAGAAATATCTCCCTGAACCTTTTCATCAAGTGCAGTAAAAAGCTGCTTTGAGCCGGTCATATGATTACTAGCTTCAGAATCAAGAAACCATGTACCTTGATCCTGCTCGGTAGGATTGTGTGCCATGAGACTCATTGAATCTCCTCCTGCTGGCTCCTTGTCTGCAAAGTTGGCTATTTCACCAACTTGATCTGATACTGGTCTTCCTCGGCACTCGTTGCTATAGTGGCCATACTTTCCGCAATTGTAACACTGAACGTTACTTTTGTCAACGTTCGAACGATTGTTGTAACTGCCTCTTCTGCCTTGTCCTCCTCCTCTTGGATTATGACCTTGCAGTCCTCGTCCACCTCCTCTTAGAGCATAGTTTTGTTGTCCTCGACCACCTCCTTTTGGAGCATGATTTTGATTCCCTCCTCTGGAGAATCCTCTGCCACTTCTACCTCTGGAATTTGAATTTCCAGAGCCTCTTCCATGAGAACCAAAGCCTCGTCCCTTCTGAGATGTCCCCCTTTGCTCGTACCTTCCTTCACTGAGGGATAACTTCATTTGTAGAGCTTGTTCTGGGGCTATGTCATCATCTCTGTGCAACTTCTGTTCGTGGGCTTGCAGTGAACCCACGAGCTCTTCAATAGACATGGTTGAAACGTCTTTGAGTTCTTCCAACGTAACAACAATGAAATCGAATTTGCGATCCAATGAACGCAATATCTTCTCTATAACTCTCATGTCGGTGAGAGCTTCGCCATTTCTCCTCATTTGGTTTACAACCACCATGATTCGAGCATAATACTTAGAAATAGATTCTGAGGATTTCATTCGTAAAGACTCAAATTCACCTCGTATAGTTTGGAGGCGAATCCTCTTTACTTTGTCAGCACCTCTGTAAGTCTTCTGCAGCATCTCCCAAATTTCTTTGGAAGTTTTGGCGGAAGCGATGATCTCGAACGTGACTTCGTCAAGTCCTTGGTAGATGATGGACCTAGCTTTGCAATCCTTCTTTCGCTCAGTACGGAGCGTAGTCTTCTGTTCCTCCTTTAAAGCTGTTTCAGCTTCTTTTGAGGTGGGTTCATCGTAACCTTCTACCATCTCCATAACATCTTGAGCACCGAGTAGTGCTCTCATTTGGATGGACCAATTATCATAATTGTCCTTAGTGAGCTTTGGAATGACAGCTTGGGATGTTCCGTTAGCCATCGAACCTGAAAAACAACGGAAATACGTCTGGCGAGAATTGAACTGCAGTCTTTCAAACTTCAGGGACCTAAAGTTTAATTAGGCCTGTTGAATCTGTGTTTCAGATGCACTGGATTATTCCACCTCCTTCAGTTGAACGTTCTAACTGAAGGCTAGACTTTAATGCTCTCTTTTTTTCGGCAACTACCGGACTTTAATGCTTTGCATCAAATATCTTCTTCACATTGATAATACCGAAATCAGAGGTGGGTTTCACACCGAAAAAGAACTTTTGCTCGCTGAACTGAATCTCCGGGTTGCTACGCCGTCGGCCGGAATCACTTGATTCTGGTGGCGTTGGAATTGTCTTGGCGAGGAGGTCTTGATTCGATGTTCAAAACTTGGTTTTGACCGAATCGATTTCTGGGCAGCAAAAAACAGTCTGTCTGTTTTTCTTTTTGCCAGAAAGCTGCTGTCGCCGGAAATGCTGGGCGTTGTTTGGGTGATCAGGAGGACTTCACTCTTGCACTCAAAAATTGATTTTTGAGGGAGCTAATTTTCTATTTGAAAATAGCAGATTGAAGGTATGTTTTTTGTGAGAGAGAGATTTTTTTCCGGATGAGCCTAAGGCTCTGATACCACTTTGTTGGGTGGAGGAGTATTTTTCAAACACTGATTGTGAATGAACTCGACAAGAGAATTGAACACACAAACTCACACTATATTGAACTCACTCAAACTGAAATAAAAGGAGGAGGAAATTTCTATTTCTCTCTATCTCTCTGATTCTCTTCTACTCCACTCATACTTTTACAACAGATTACAATCTAATTTATAGGCAAATCAAACAGACAAACAGATAACCTTACAATAAATGCAAAGATCACAAATTGAAATACGGAAGCTTAAATTCAATACTTACGTTTTTTTGTTCTTACTCTTCTTGCAGGTTTTTCTGACTCTCATTCTTCACCAACTTACCCTAGGCTATCATAGCCTCCAAAAGAATAGTTCCACACGTTTTCTTTTTTCAAATCAAGCTTACTGTTTATTTCAACAAATTTGAAAAGTGTTATTTTTTTCATAATTTTAAAAACTTAGAATTATAAACCAATTGAGATTTGTTTTGATAGATCCATATTGTATATTTTTAGAGTCCATGTTGAAAGATATAAACAATTGAAAATGACCCAAATTTTCAAAAAGGACTAACAAATCGGAGGGAGTAATACATTTTGTAACAGATGTAATGTTTAGGGATATCCATCAAAATGGATTGTGGGTTGATTTTTTTTACCATGTTGCCCTCGGTTATTTATTTATTGAATTAAAACATGTATAGATAACCATTTATGACTTGTTTTTTAGATATTGTTAATTTGAAACCTGTGGGTTCTTCCACTTCACAAAAATACTTTCGTCCCATATTTAAATTTATCTATTTTTTAAAGTAAGAAGTATCAACTATTACCTTAAGAAAATGTTACTGCCATTATTTGGTTAGGGGGTGAATATCTAACTATCACATATAAATCTCAGATAAATACCGACCAAAGTAAAGCTTACAGAACGTTACACCACTTAAGAAACCCTCAATATTTGCTAAACAAGAAGAGCAAATACAATTGAATGAGAATGTGCACAATTTGTTTGGGGCACTTTGGCCTTTTTATCTCCAATAAAAAAGAGAAGTAGGAATGGGAAAAGCTCATTCCCCCCTCTTTTTACTTCTGTTCTCTAATGCCCAGGCGGAGCTAGTATGGGGAGGTGACACGTGCCAGCACCATTTTAAAAATTAAAAAAAATTGAGAAAACTTTAAATTAAAATAATACCCAAAATGTACACAATATGTATACTATGGCTTGTAGAAACTTTATATCCATCTCAAAATCAATTGGCAATAAGTAGAGAGGTCTCAAATGTTATTAAGTGATCACTTATTTCATTCCCAAGTAATGTGAGATACATTTCCTTAACATCCCCCCTTACGTGTAGCCGCGTTTGAGATCTGTCACGTATGACCACTTTTTGGATCCTATTATCGTGTAACATTTTTGTTGCTTTGTCATTGTGGGGTGTGAATTGTAATTTTTTTAAATGTGGGGTGAAATGAGCCTCGCTCTGATACCATGTAGAAACCTTAAATCCATCTCAAAATCAATTGGGTGGCAATGAGTGCAGAGATCTCAGATGTTATTAAATAATCACATATTCTACTCCCAAACAATGTGAAATTCATTTGCTTTAACATGGCTGAGTGGTTCAGTGATGTGCCTTACAATTCTGATGGAACTCTGGTACTAGAGTTCATAACTTGCTGCCACCATTTCTTTTTTGAACTGGGAAGAGAAATGGTGGCCCTCTCTCCTTTTAATAACCCTTTCAACTCTCTCTCATTTTTTTTTTTAACTTTTTGCATAAATTCTCACATGATTTGTAATTTTTTTTTCATGGAGAGGAATTTAACACATTTGGATATTAATTTTTTTTCCAGAAATTTAGTATTTTTATTGCATTTTTCGTTTTGCAAAACTTTTACATGGTTTGTATTTTTTTCACTAATTGGAGACGAACATACCACATTTGGACATTAATTTTTTTTCCCACAAGTTTAGTATTTGCTTCCCACATGGATTGTATTTTTTTTTTCCCAATAATTGGAAAGGAACCTAACATATTTGGACATTAATTTTTTTCCTCACAAGTTTAGTATTTTTATTGCATGTTTCTTTAGAGATTATATAGTGAGTGTGTATTGACATAATAATTGAACTCACAACCACGTTTTTTTTTCTGAACTAAAGTCACAACCATATTGATTTATGTCCTATGAATAAAATTACGGTGCCACCCCCGTATTCGAATGCTGGCTCTGCCACTGCTAATGCCAGAAACGGAAAATGAGTTTCCCAAACTCATTATGGGTATCGAAACACCTAAAAATATAAAATCAAAAAATCAAAATGGAAATAGTTATCCAAACACTCATGTAACCTCTCCCTTCAACAAAGATAAATTCATAACAGCATGTCACTTACATTTTTAGAAAGCTGTTGATGTTTCCTACTCTCTTTTTTTGTTAATGCCACTCTCCTACAAGTGTACCAAAAATACACTTGTAAGGAAGTGAAGTTAACCAAAAAAAGGGTGGCAAAATCATTTCCCTTTTAGATCCCAAAAGCAGAACCAAGTTAGGCAGACCAATTAAAAAATTACCTTTATGGTTAACCATAGTATTTAACTTTAGAGCATCTAAACTCAGTAGTCAGGACCAAATTCGGAACACCTATTTTTCACCCATTTAGGCCTGTAAGGACCCGGGAAGGGTGATTTGGCCTATTGCTCCGGTAAATCGTTGACAGACGTGCTATCAGGAATGTTCTCTTTCATTTAAAAAAAAAAAAGCTGGATTATGATAGTATTGATTTATGTAAGTACTAACACAATCATCTCATAATGAGAAGATTATTTAGATCTGATGATAATTCAATAAAAAATTCCGAATTAGTGGAATATGCCAATGTGCAAGAACAATTGAACCACTGGACAATTCCTCCAGTGCGCCCTTCAATAATTTATGGGCGTGGAATGTTTGATTTTAGAAGTTCCATGGCAATAAAAACTGTGGAAAGAACAGAGAGCTTAGAGCTTAATGACAAGATCATAAATCTTTAGATCGTAGGGATCTACTTGCCCACATGAATAATTATAAATATATTCATATTGGTTTAGTGCAAATTGCTCTTAAACCTTTAACACTACTTGGAATGGACACTTGTTTGCAAGTTACTTTGCGTGATGGCAGGTGTAATAATTGGAGGTCCTCAATAATAGGGGCTGTTGAGACCAGTTTGAGTCATGGTCCTGTATATTTTAATGTTTATCCTGATTTTTCTATATCTCTTACCGATAGAAATATAGGAGAAGCTTTGAATTGTAGAATCCAAACCAGGGGCTATGATTTCCTACCTGGATCTGAAGTAATTGCTGTGATTTATAGAATTTACTATAAAGTCATGAATACTATGAAGCCAAGGGTACGAATTATGCGTCCGGCTGACCAAACTGTTTTGATTGAGTCTAATATGTTGACATCCAATATTGCAACTAATAGGTTGATCAATTGGGAAGAAATTACTTTCCCTGATAATTGGACCATAACTAATGCTGTTCCACCTAGACCAATTGCCAATAGAATTGAACATATAGTTCAAGAAGATGATGGAACAGTTGTCTTGAATTTTAGGAGTAATCAACCGGATAGGTTACTCAGGAGCAGAAGCTCTAGAAATAGTCTTCCAACTACCCAAGTGCCATATAGGGTTAGTATACCAAATACAAGTCGGCACTCGACCTCAGAAATACCTGAGTCAATTCATCCAAGGGATGATAATTTGATTGGGATAAGAATATCTGACAACCAAATACCACATGGAGTATATACACATCCTAATAATGAACATAAGGATGAATCACCCACTCCCAGTGAAATGAATTTTACCATTAGACATGATGATAGGACCTGAACAAAGAAAAGAAATTAATAAAGAATTCCAACAACCCAAGTACCAAGAATTTAGAACATGGTACTTCAAAAAATATAATGCTGATCAATTACAAAAATTCAAAAACGAATTTTATGATTGGCTTGAGAAAAATAATAAGATCGTTCCATTTACCCAATGGTTTTATGGAAGATATTGGATAGAAATTGATGCATCCATAAATGTGATACAAGATTATCATAGGAATTGGAGGTCTATGGCAGGTAATGTCATTAGTGTTGTCCATCCTCCAACAGTACCGTTGTCAATTGAGGGCAACTCTGAAAATGAACCACCTTTGGAAACTGCTGCTTTTGTTAAACCTACAAATACGGATCCAAATGGAAAGGTTTATAAACAGAATAATCATACTAATGTTTGTCTAAACACAATTGGAAATCAGTTAATTCGTATGGAAGAGCAAATCGCTCAAACTAGAGAAGATATTCGAAATATACCTTCCAAGGCGGAGAAAAAAGAGGATGAAATTTCACCCTCAAATATCCGACCACCAATACCAATAACAGGATTTAATCTTACAGATCCTAGTAAAAATATTGAATTAATCAAAGAGTTACAAAAAAGATTTAAGGGCTTAACTCTTAATGTAATAGAAGAAGAACAGGAGATGTCCAATCAAGAAATAACAGAATTGGAAAATTCTTTTATGGAATCTCAGACTATTAACAAAATACAATACCCCAAAAATTATACTTATGGTGGTGCTGATAGATACTACTATCCAAGGCCTACCCCTCAAGACATGTTATATGAAGAATCTGGATATCAAAAACAGATGTCTTATAGTGGTCGAACCATTTATGAATGGAACATAGATGGGATGACCGAATATCAAATTTTTGGTGTAGCACATCAAATGTTGATGTATAGTACAATATGTGCAAACAATAAAAATGAAGATAAAGAAGTGGCTGGGTGGATCACAGTTGGATTCACTGGTATGCTCAAAGGTTGGTGGGACAATGTCCTAGCTGATAACCAGCGGCAAGAAATATTGAATGCCGTGAAACCAAATGAAACTGGTGGTATAAAACAAGATGCTGTTTATACCCTTATTCAATCCATAATATTACATTTTATTGGTCATTGGGATAACCAACGGGAAAGAAGTAGAGAATTACTTCAAAATCTTAAATGTCCAACGTTAACTCATTTTCGTTGGTATAAAGATGTATTTTTGGCAAAAGTAATGCAAAGATACGATGCTAATAGTGAGCATTGGAAGTCTAAATTTGTTGATGGCTTACCTTATTTCTTTGCAGAAAAGATAAGGAAAAAATTAAGAGACCAAAATAATGGTTTAACAATTGATTATAATCGATACACTTATGGTCAATTAATAGCCATAATTGTACAAGAAGGATTAACTTTGTGTAATGATATAAAGTTACATAACCAATTGAAAAAACAAAACCTAACTAAGAAGCAGGAGTTAGGACAATTTTGTGACCAATTTGGTTATGATATTCGCCAATATTCGAAACCTAAAAAGAACAAGGGTAGTAATAAAACTACTCGAAAATATTCCAAAAAGAAGTTTGGAAAGAAGAAACATAAGGATAAAGATGAACTATCAAGTTCAAAGAATACTTCTGCCAAGAAGAAGAATAATAAAGATAAAAAGAAAATTACTGCAAAATGCTTTAAATGCGGTAAAATTGGCCACTATGCCAATAAGTGCAAAACTAAGAAGAAACTGGAAGAACTCCAGTTAGACGAAGAGTTAAAACAAACTCTTTATAAGCTTTTACTTGATTCCAGTGATTCTGAATCCGAGGATCAAGTGAATGATCTTTCTGAGGAACAGGACACTTCTTCTTCCTCAGAAGGAGATGAAGAAGATATCACTAATAATTGCAGTTGCAACGATATTGAGTGTTCAACTTCCGATAACTATTGGAAGGCGATAGTTGAGATGAATGGTCTCAGTATAAATGTACTTACTGAGAAACAACAGGGTCTTCTAGAAATTATTGATCAAATTGAAGATCCTCAATTAAAAATGAAAATAATAGAAACTTGCATATCTTCTATGAAAGAAGAAGAGGAAGAAAGACCTTATCTTCCTAAAGAAAATTACAGCTTAAAAACTGTTCTTGATAGAATAGAGCAGGTTGACAATCTTAAACCTGTTACTATTCCTGAACTAAAAGCAGAAATAAATACTCTTAAAGCAGAAATAAAGTTGCTGAATACTTTTAAAAATAAAGCTGCCCAAGAATTCTATGATATCAAGACAAGATTGGTTGTCTTAGAAAATAAAGGCGAATCAAGCAAGGTTGAAGATTTGGCCTATTTGAATTCAATTAATAAAATTGTGTACCAAAAATGGCACATAAAAGTCAATCTAGTAATTCACAAGGAATATACTATCAACAATATAATTGCTTTGGTTGATAGTGGTGCTGATATGAATTGCATCCAAGAAGGAATTGTTCCGACCCAATATTTTGAGAAAACTTCTCAAAGCCTCACTAATGCTAGTGGAGCAAAAATGATGATTAAATACAAACTCAATAATGTTTACATCTGTAATAAAGGAGTTTGTCTTGAAACAACTTTTCTTTGTATAAGAAATCTCCAACAGGAGTTAATACTTGGAACTCCTTTTCTTTCAATGTTGCTGCCTATGAAGACCAGCACTGCAAATATTACAATGGAAGAGGAGGAGGGAGCAGACACTTGGTTTTTACAGAGAGAGGGCAAAACCAAATTAAAACCTTTTTATTAACAAAGGCTTTCTCATGATACCATGACTTATGCTTGTACTAACACTCTATCTTAAGCCATTATGGCTCTGATACCAAAGATATGCTACTTACAGTAAGCAAAAGGATCGATAAAATACTGACCTTTTTATTGGAGAGAAAGAGACTGCAAATATTACAATGGAAGAGGAGGAGGGAGCAGACACTTGGTTTTTATAGAGAGAGGGCAAAACCAAATTAAAACCTGCCTACAACAAAGGAAGACGCGTCCTTATAAAGAGGACTCTACAGGACTTATTGGTAAATGAAAATGAAATTACAACTTCAAGGAAAACATTAGCCGGGTACAATTGAGCCCCATCGACACCAAATATTTTACCTAAAGTTGGTAAACCTAACAATAAAATGACATCCCACCATTGAATGTCTTTGAAAATACTCTTAATTGAGTATGTCCTCCCAAATTTTAATTTTAAGTCTCCATCATTGAGACTTTAGTCAGAAGAACATATTATTGATTCTTTTCCTTGCCTTTTCTGGAGGACAGTTGTTCAGCCATCATTTCTGTCATACTGTCCCAAAAGTCACCCAGAGTAGGAGCCTGAGTAGTTCCCTCATCTTCGTAGGGGTCTTGGGATTCCCCTGCTAGACACGTGAATGGATTTGTGTCTTCTTCATTGCT
>BPLS01016892.1:0-11181 GCA_019656275.1 Rhododendron kiyosumense | reverse complement strand
TCTCTCTCTCTCTCTCATGCTAGCACAATATATACATATATGCATGTGTCATATATTGCAAGAAAATCAAATAAACAAGTATTTTCTTGGTACTTAAAATCTGTCACGCCCTCGATTTTCAACATAATTCAATATCACATTTCGATAAAAGATTCTCGCATAATGTAAATAATATCCAAAATGATTTCCCATCTGTTTAATTTGCAAACCAAGTTCCGAAGTTTAAGGAATTACAACCTTGGCACCACGGCCCAAATTAACTTAAACTCAAGCACGAGTGTTTAAAAAAAATTACAAACTTAGGTCAAAAGATAATTCAAAAGTGAATTAGTTACAAAGTCATCTTTAACCGAAAATAAGTCTATTACATAGATGAGAAAGTAACTAGTCAAATTAGCTTCCAAAAATCTTCATTTCGAATCACACCATAGCATGCAATCGACTGCCCGGCATTTAAACCTGAAAAGAAGGATTTTGTTGAGCTACACTAGCCCAGTAGAAATTTCTATACGCAAGTTATAAGGAAACATAATGAGCTATGCATCTAAAGTGAATGGATATAGATAGATATGCCCAAGGTTCATATGGCTATCAACATGCAACTCACTATGGCTAAAGGATTCTAGACAATCCTATATGTAACGCCTATAATCTCATATACCATCCCAATGCCACAAGAATTCCCCACATCAATCACAAGTAATCACATTTGGTTCCTCAACCATTTCATCACATCATGTGTGTTTCCACCTTCATTCCCATTTCACAATTGTTCACATTCCTCGATTCATCAACAAATTTCCTTTCTCATTCCCATTTGTCATCAAAAACTCTTTTTCCCTTTTAAACAATTCAATTTAGCAAAACCATTCTTTCTTTTGTTTTCCGACAATCTCATCTCATAACATCCAAGGTTTTCGCATGTATCGCTCATTTCCGGTCATCTCACCGAATGTCCATGGTGATACCCGTTCATTTGCGTGATTCCGGTCGTCTCACCAAATGTCCATGGTGATACCCGTAGTGTCAATTCCGGTCGTCTCACCACTGCGTGGTGATAACCGTAGTGTCAAGTTTTCGTTGTGTCCGTAACCTCAAACAATCATTCATATCTCATTATGCTACAAACCATCAACCGTCACATACACCAACAAATAGATAAGCTCACACATTTCCATTAAGTATATCACCATAGCCTACACGGCATATTGAACTCATAAGCAACCTTACGACTCGCTAACCACTAGCCTTTTCACTAGAACCTCATAAAACGGGAGCTCAAAGAGTTTAGAATAATCAACGAGTTGAAATCACAAGGATACGAGTTACTAAGTTACCTTTCGGATCACTAGCCAAACTCACGACTACCCATCACACTTACCACAACGCCTCATATAACCTACGGTACACCTAAACAACCTTACGGTTCATTTTCCATTTACAAAGGTACAAAGATTACCTTTAACGAGTGTTGAACGGATTAGAACAATCAATGAATCATTGGAACCCAAGTAATCGAGTTTAGAGTTGATTAGAATATGATTGGAGAGTGTTAGAAGTGATTGGGAGCCAATACAATCGACGAATGATCAATAAAGTTCAAGAACAATTTTCTGAGACAATGGTACCAATACCTCAAAAAGTAGGTATTGGTACCAAATCAATCCAGTAAGCAATCAGAGCCAAGGTACCAATACCTCAAAAAGTAGGTATTGGTACTAAGGTATTGGTACTTCAAAAATTAAGTATTGATACCAAACGAATCCAGTAAGCAATCAGAGCCAAGGTACCAATACCTCAAAAAGTAGGTATTGGTACCAATGCAACAGCAGGCGATTTTGCAGAAAAACTAAGAACGATCACCAACTCAAATTTCAACCAACTAAAGCACGATTTAGGCACATAATCATCATATAAACTCATAACGAGAGTAAGAAATCCCTACCTCAAGTCAATGATAGAAACCCACGCGATTTGAGCAAGCCCTAGACTCCGAAAACTTCAAAATCAATCGATTCTCCTTCCCCAAGCTTGACCCACGAAATTAGGGCTCAAAAACACCAATAAATGGATGATTGGAAGCTAGTTGCTATGGGTTTTGAGTGATGCTTGGAGTTTTGAGTGAGGGAGAGGGAGAGAGAGAGAATGCCGAGAGAGAGGGAGAGCCGAGAGAGATAGAGAGATCGGGAGGTAGAGAGAGAGAGGAGTAAAAATACTCCCCTACACACACACCCACACATATATATACCAACATAAACACATATTGCACTTGCACCCTCCTACAAACAATTTCATCACATTAACCCTAACTCAAATAAACTCAATAAAATTTCAAATTTTTCCTCAATTTTAATATCAAATGAACCTTTTAATAATTTCCGAAATTACGGGTCCTTACAAAATCTAAGGTAGACTTAAGGCCTAGGATTTTGCCCACCAACTCAATAAATAGGCAAGGGTACCTTGGGTAATATAATATTCATCTAGGTACTAATATATATATATATATATATATACATATATACACATGTACAATGGTGGTTCAAAATCCCAATAAAGAATAATAAAGTGGTACTTTTGGAATATTGGTACTATGCACTTTTTGATTAAAATAATAAGTACTTTCCCATGTGATTAAAGAAAATGATTAGTTTAATGATCCCATAGTACTTTGAAAAATTTACTCTATTGTCCAATGGTTAAAACTTCCCCTAACATCTATTATCCAATGGATAATAGTTATTAGGTCACTTTTAATATTAAAATAATAAAAAAGTACTTTAAAGTAAGTATACTTTTTAATATAAACAAATGGGATTCTATTATCCAATGGGTAATAGTTTCCCTAACCATTATTGTCCAATGGACAAAGAAATTAACCAATTTGATTAAAAGAAAAAGAATATTAAAATTCTAAGTCTAGGGTTCAAAAGGGTCAAAAGTTCCAATGAGGGGCAAAACGGTCATTTTGCGGTGACTAGATGACTTTTCGGTTTAATTATCCTAACCGGAGGGTTAGATGCTAACTAGGCTTGCTAAGTAGGACTAAAGCGCAAGAAATGAAACTTAGGGGGCCAAAGTGCAATTATAACAATTTACAAGAATTAAAGTAATTCAAGCAATTAAAATTAATAACTCAAATAATAAAAATAACTTTTTATTCATTGAAATTCAGAGTTATTACAACCTATCCCCCTTAAACAATTTCGTCCTTGAAATTAGGTGCACACTAGGATTCGAATAGGTGAGGGTAATTCATTTTCATGGTTTCTTCTCTTTCCCAAGTAGTCTCTCCAGCTCCACGATGCTTCCACAAAACTCGAACCAACTTGATCGTCTTGTTACGGATAGTCTTCTCACTTCGGTCTTGAATCTCTATCGGCTCTTCCTCGTACGTTGCATCTTCCTCGATAGAAATATCCTCCCAGTTGATAACGTGAGTGGGCAATGCTAGATATTTACGAAGCATGGATACGTGAAACACGTTATGCACTCGATCCAGCTGGGGTGGTAATGCCAAGCGATAAGCAACCTTCCCGATCTTCTCCACGATGTCGAATGGTCCGATGTAGCGCGGGGACAACTTTCCTCTTTTTCCAAACCTGATGACTCCTTTCTTTGGTCTGATCTTCAGGAACACATGATCTCCCACGGCGAAAGATAAGGGTCGGCTCCTTTTATCCGCATAACTCTTTCGTCGGCTTTGAGCAATCTGAATCCTTTGCCTGATGGTCTTGACCTTCTCCGTAGTATCTCGTACTATGTCGGGCCCGATCAATCCTGTCTCTCCAGCATCCGTCCAGCAGACTGGTGATCAACAGGGTCGACTGTATAAAGCTTCGTACGGTGCCATTCCGATGCTTGCTTGATAACTGTTGTTGTAGGCGAACTCCACCAATGGTAAGTGCTGCTCCCAGCTCCCAGAGAAATCCAAAGCGCAAGCTCTCAGCATATCCTCCAGAGTTTAAATAGTCCTCTCCGTTTGTCCGTCTGTTTGAGGATGAAAGGCCGTGCTAAGCCTTACGTCAGTTCCCAATGCTTTCTGTAATCCTTTCCAGAAGTGTGACACAAAACGCGGGTCTCTGTCAGACACTATCGAGATCGGTACTCCATGAAGGCGTACGATTTCTCGAATGTACAACATGCTTAGTTGCTCCACGTTTTCCGTCATCTTGACAGGCAGAAAGTGTGCAGACTTGGTGAGTCGATCCACAATCACCCAGATAGCAGTATTGGACTTGGCAGATCTCGGTAATCCAGTGACGAAGTCCATTGAGATGTGCTCCCACTTCCAAGTCGGTATTGGCAAGGGTTGAAGGTCTCCTCCAGGTTTCTGATGCTCGGCCTTGACTTGTTGACATATCAAACAGGTGGACACGAACCGTGCTACATCTTTCTTCATTCCTTCCCACCAGTAAGTTCTTCGCAGGTCATGATACATCTTTGTACCACCCGGGTGAACTGCAAAGTTCGAATGGTGAGCTTCTCGGAGTACGTCCTCTCGAAGGGTTCCAACATTAGGCACGAATACCTTTCCCTTGAATTTCAGACTGTTATTCTCCTCGATAGTCCATCCTGGCACCGCATTTCCTTCTCGGATTCGATGCCGGACGAATTCACAAGTCTGCTCGAAGGTTTGGGCTAGTAATACTTCCTGATGAGTGCTGGCTCCGCAATTAGAGCGTACAATCGAGCATTCCCATTTTCTGATGATGGCCGCAAGTTGAACTCGTTGAGAGTATCAACCATTTCCCATTCCTTGATGGCAGTCTTGACTTTCTGTGCTCTTTCCTTTCGACTCAGGGCGTCAGCTACCACGTTAGCCTTGCCGGGGTGATATTGCATGGTAAACTTGTAGTCTTCCAAATACTCCATCCATCGACGCTGCCTCAAGTTCAACTCCTTCTGAGTGAAAAGATACTTGAGACTCTTGTGGTCGGTAAAAATTTCGAATTGTTCTCCCCACAGATAGTAACGCCACGACTTGAGAGCGAACACTACTGCAGCCAATTCTAAGTCATGGGTGGGGTAGTTCTTCTCGTGGGGTTGGAGTTGTCGAGATCCATAAGCTACGACCTTTTCATTCTGCATCAACACACATCCTAAGCCATCTTTTGACGCATCACAGTAGACCGTATAATCGATACCACGCTCAGGAATGATGAGAATCGGTGCGCTGGTCAGTCTCTTCTTCAGCTCTTGAAAAGATTTCTCACAGGCTTCGTTCCAATCCAGCTTCACTCCTTTCTGAGTTAGCCTGGTCATTGGCTTAGCTAAGATTGAGAAGTCCGGTATGAATCTTCGGTAGTAACCAGCCAATCCTAGAAAACTTCTGATTTCAAACACAGAGGTCGGCTATTTCCATTTCAGCACTGCTTCGACCTTGCTTTCGTCCACAGCGATTCCATCCTTGGATACTACGTGCCCCAAGAACTTAACCACTTCAAGCCAGAACTCGCATTTACTAGCCTTGGCGTAAAGTTGGTTATCTCGGAGTATTTGTAGTGCCATCCTAAGATGTTCTTCGTGCTCCTCCTTGCTGGCAGAGTAAATCAAGATGTCGTCAATGAACACCACTACAAACTTGTCTAAGTAGGGTTGAAAAATCTTGTTCATGAGACACATGAATACTGCCGGAGCATTGGTCAGTCCAAACGGCATCACTACAAACTCGTAGTCGCCATATCTAGTGTGGAAAGCCGTCTTGGCAATATCCTCATCCCGAATCGTTAGCTGATGATAGCCTGATCGGAGATCGATTTTGGAAAAGCAAGTTGCTCCCCTCAATTGATCAAACAGGTCATCGATCCTAGGCAACGGATATCGGTTCTTGATCGTGACTTGGTTCAGCTTCCTATAGTCGATACACAGCCTAAACGTTCCTTCCTTCTTCTTCACGAACAAAGCTGGCGCTCCCCAAGGCGATGTGCTTGGCCTAATAAATCCTTTGTCTAGCAGCTCTTGCAACTGAGTCTTGAGCTCCCTCAATTCTGCAGGGGCCATTCGGTATGGGGCCATGGAAATTGGAGCGGTTCCTGGTTGAAGTTCTATGGAGAAATCTATCTCCCTTTGAGGTGGTAAACCAGGAAGTTCTTCTGGGAAAATATCAGCGTACTCGCAAACGATGTGTGGCAATCCCAGTTCCATCCTATCGGTTTCTTCCATTTGGAGACTGGCTAGCCATCCAAACAGTTGATTCTGCCACCTAGATCTCTTCGTCATCGAACTCGTCGTTTCTCTATCCCCCTTAAAACGGAAATGAGTCCCTTCTGGGGTGTAAGCCGTCACAGTCTTCTGGTGACAGTCTACGACTGCTCGATGAGCCGATAGCCAATCCATTCCAAGGATCACATCGAAGTCCGCCATGTCGATTACTCGAAGATCGCAGGTAAGGCGTAGATTTGCTACTTCTATCTCGCACCCTCTACACACTAGACTAACAGCTATACTTCCCTCCAATGGCGATATTACCGTTGTACTCTTACTTAGGGGTTCTGTTTCTAGTGCTAGAGCAGTTACGCAAGCAGTAGATATAAACGAATGCGATGCACCAGAGTCAAACAAAGCTTGTACGCAAGTACTATATAGCAGTAGCGTACCATCACAGAGGGATCCGGCTCTTATTCCTCGTTTTGCAACGCAAAGATACGCCTTCCAGCGCCTTGCTGAGTTCCCATGGGCTGCTTTCCCTTGTTCTGCCCGTTTTGCTGCTGGGCTGAGCCTCCAGGGTTTTGCTTCACAAAGCTGGCTTGTCCGGCCTGTTGTGCCTTCTGGTTTCTGAAGCTTCCGTTCTTCTCCTTCTGAGGCTGGGGGCACTCACGCTTGTAGTGACCCATAGCCTAGTAGTTGAAGCACTGCACAAATGCCTTGTTTTGGCCATACCGCTGCGAGTCACCACGTCCTGGCGTAGTATTCTTCCAAGTCTGGTTGCCTTGACCCAGTGCAAGGGTTTTGGTAGGATAGGGTCCACGGTTGCTATTGTTGGAGGTCTGAGTTCGGATAGGTCCGTCAACATTGCCGATCGCCTTCCTCCAGCGGGTCTTGAAATCGTTTTCCTCACTCTCCAGGCGAAGAGCGCACTTCACCACACCAGAATAGGTGGGGAAGGCCTGAGCAACCACAGCTCTCCTAGCTGTCGTCAGCCCCCACTCGAATCTCCTCGCCTTCTTGTCCTCGGTTGCAACGGCATCCGGGGCATAGCGAGATAGCTCCTCGAACTTGGCCGCATACTGAGTCACGGTCATAGTTCCTTGCTTCAGATTGTTGAACTCCTGTTCCTTAGCCAAACGAACTGGCGTAGGGAAGTATTTGTCGAGGAACAGCGTCTCGAACTGAGCAAAAGTCATGGCAGCCACGTCATGCGTTGCCTCCATCAGCTCCCACCAATAACGGGCTTCTCCCTTCAGCTGGTACGTGGCAAGGGCCACACAGTCTCCATCACGAGTGATCTCCAAGGTGTCCATGATCACCTTGACTTCCTTCAACCATGCTTTAGCCACGGTCGGATTGGTATCACCTTTGAAGGTCGGAGGTCGACGCTTGCAGAACTCGTTCATCGCACGGGTTCGAGTCATAGGTCCTTCGTTTGGGTTTGGGTTTTGGCGGGCAGCGTTCAAAGCAGTCACGAGTGCTTGCATGACTTGAGCGAGGTCAGGGTTGGGGTTAGGGTTAGAAGAATCGCCGGTCTCATACCCTAGTCCACTGCGTCGATTCACCATCTACGAGCGAAAGTTGAAAAGGGGTAGGTTTAGTTTTTAACTAAACTATTTTCTTTTGTTCAAAATGAGAAACAATCAATAGAATAGTACGCAACAACATTCTTAAAACAACCAAGCTTTTCATAGATAATCGGAACGTTACAAGTAGAAAACATTGAGTTCTACTATAAAATAACATACTAACAAACTTTCTACTACATGCTGTGATAATCCTACACGACAAACCTACACATTATACTACTTACAAAAGATCATTTCCCATTCCGCTTATAACAAAAGATTCTACTACTTGCTAGGCTTGCTAGCTAGTCTAGAAAAGGTGAGGGAATTCAATCCTACAAGCTCCTATATTGTCCTCGAAGGGTGGTGGTGGCACGTCTCCAGAGTCAGCAGGTATGTCCATGTAATCGGGCATAACCAAAGCGGGTGGTATCACTCCGAAATCAACATTCTTTTCATCGTCGGAAACCCAGCCCATTGGTTCTTCTTCTTCAAACTCTTCAGGGTCTTCGTCCTCGGAATCGTCATCGTCAGATGGTAAGTCTGGGTTTGGCATGTTCATCAGATGCTCCCAGTCAGCTGCGTTAAGGGGTGGGTCATTGAACTCCTCAGGATCTTCTTCCTCGGGGTCCTCTTCCTCAGGGTCTTCCTCAACTTCCATGTTGTTGGGAGGTACTACAGCCAAAGGTTCGGCATTGATAGGTTCGACATTGTTTCCTTCAATCAGAAAGTGCACGTCGCCGGGAGGTGCGAGTTGGACAAGGATAGGTACAGCGTCAACTATGTCTTCCTCTTCCTCATTGATGGGACAGATAAGAGTGCCATGCTCTTGGTAGAAGTTGAAGGTGTAAGGAAAGGCATACGGGAAGTAGGGATCCTCCACTAGTTGATGTGTCATGACCTCACGGTGCTTGCAAGTCGATGAGCTTCGGCTAGAAGGTTGACTTCGTAAGGGCTTAGGTGTTCCATCTACAATAAAGGAAATTATCTATTAGACTTATGAACAAGGCATAACAACACGGTTTTATTCATAGCATAACGTGAAAATACAACTTAACTTAGTGGAATTCCTATTCCTTAACATCCTATACAATGGCTAGGGAATTTTATTTAGGGTGTTCTTCCTAGTCTTCTTCGATCTTCAAGCTTCCTTAAGTTGCGGTGTTTCCTTCCACGGCGTCTTCGTTGTCGACGGTCCTTCCTTCCTCGTTCCAAGTTTCGGGGTTTGGCATTAGGAGTAGGAAACCAAAATACTCATAGAATGAGCTTAGGAGAGGAAACATGTGGGGAAACCAAGGATCCTCCTCGACGGGAATGGGGTATTCCTTTGGACTCTAATGAAGTCAAGCTGTTCCGCACGCATGTCGGCAATGAAGTTGGGGTCCCCCAATTGCTGGGCTGATATCCTTTCTAAGACATAGTCTTCGATTGACAGATCGGTTGGGGTTTTTCCATCTACAAGAAAATTTCATTAGTACTGTTTTGAAAATATATAGTTTTTAGTAAAAACCATAAGGAAAACTTTTCAGATTTCTACGTTCCACATTCGATCCTTGATTTAAGTCATCATCCAATTATTCGGAAATTCCCAGCTCGGCGGTACTGCCAATTTCCGCGCCTTGCTTCAATCCGAAGATTGTTTTGACAGAATTCCACCCAATTTGGGACGGTAAGCTTGAAAATCAATTCACGTTTGTGCAACGGGCAAAACTAGCTTAAGGTTTTACATAGTTCTACCCATTCTACCCATGGCCGAGGTTTTGAACCTAAAGCTCTGATATCAAGTTGTAACGCCCCTATTTTTAGGTACGTTAAGGAAATAATTTATTACAGAAATAAGCGAGTCATTGCTCATTATTACAATACGGCTCTCATAAGAGCATTTGAAATTCAAAAGACAACAAAAAGGGAACTAAGAAGTCCTATTCTACGGCTCCTCTTGTTCCTCCAACCTAGCGAGTTATTCGGCTCCGAAAGCCTCCAAGGTGAATAGTTTGCCCTATTCATCTATCAAGTCTGACATATTATACCGGCGTCGCCACCCATATAATATGCCAGGGTCACCAAAAAGGCAACACCATGAGCTACAGAGGCTCAATAGTATAATCCTATTTACTAACATCGATTTTCACATGATAAGTTCATAAGCAGGGATAAAAGACCACAATGCTAACACGTTCACATTCGCTTGTAACTATCGTTGGCGTTGACTCATCGTTAACCATTTCGTTATTACCTTTATCAAAAACACCTTTTTAACTCACCCAACCTCGATTCCGCCGTTCCGGGCTCTCGAGTATCCTCATAATGGTTCCGCCGCATCGGGTTTCCATTGGCACACATTGCATTGGCTCCGTGCCGCGGATAACCATGCTACTCACCCAACCTCGATTCCGCCGTTCCGGTATCTCTAGTATCCTCACAATGGTTCCGCCGCACCGGGTTCCCATTGGCACACACACACACTTACGTAATACCCTTGAAATAGTCATTACGTAGTTTCGAAGATATTTTCCAACCGGGAAAACACAACAACCTTGTTAAACACACCCTAGGTGCCATGTATCTAACTTTCTTGGTTTTCGTGTCTCGTTCTCATGCAAGACTCCGCGTGTGGGACTTTTACATACAACATGCATTCATTCCTACATCAAAATAGTACAATAAGAACATCTAAGCAACATAGCATGCTTGAATACCATAAACCACATAATCATGCATTTTTACTTTTCAATCAACGATCAAAGTCACTTTTTAAACTTTAAGGAAGTAAGTAGGGTTCACATAGCAAGATTATAACTACTTAACGAAAATAAAGTAAGCACTTGAAAATTAGGTAAGGATCACTACCGTTCTCCTAGGCGGTGGTTTGGACGTCGGTTTGATTTCGGCGGCGTAACGGCCCTCGAATTGCTTCGAAAGGAAAAGTTTTGGATTACTTTTCCTAGAAACAACTTCCTAACCTCTACCACACTACTTTAAGGATCGTTGGGTGGTTTTGGAAGTGGTTTAGTGGTTTCGCTCAAGAACTCTCAAGAACAAAGAAAGTTCTTGAACTTTGGAACAAGAATGCTTGAATTCTAGAGAGAAGGAGAAGCTATTGCTTTGAGGTGTGATTTTCAAGTGAAGAGTGGCTCTCTATTTATAGGCAAAGGGTTCCCCCTCCCTCTTAATGGCCAGCCCCCTCTCTCTCTAAATTCCCCAATTTTTAAACCAAATAAAATCCAACTTTCCTTGAAAGATCAATGGAAATCCTAGGTTTGCATGGCTAGGTTAGTACTAGATTGGATTCTTGAATCAAATGGAGGGTTGAGATGAGAATTGTACAAGATCAAATGGTTGAGCATTTGCAAGGTGTTCAAAAGGAGTACAGTAGGGTTAAGATTTGGTTGGAAGAATATAATCTCAAAGATTGAAAGTACCAAAGGTGGTTCAATGTCAAGATTTCAATCAAATCTCCCTC
>BPLS01016888.1:0-11185 GCA_019656275.1 Rhododendron kiyosumense | reverse complement strand
CCCAGGCCCAGGTGCTCTATAAATACTCCTGACACCCCCAATGATTGAGGGACTTTGGAAGGGCTAAAAAGGAGGGTGAGCACTGAATTTGAGGCAGGAGAACATTCTCCCTCAAAAGGTGGTGACCTCATTCTCCCGAATCCCCAGAAAAGGATTTAAAAACCTCACGGAAAACCAGGGAATACACGTTGCCTCTGTTTCTCCCATACTTCTTGCTCCTACTCTCTCACCCCGCGGGACAGTCCCATTCCCTCACACTCATTTTGACTAATCATCAACCAATCGCGTCTCTCCAGCTCACGGGTAATTACACGTAAGCAGACCACGCGACCCCTCATCACCCACAAACGTCATGATGGTTTTGGTCACAAAGAGCCAATACTTAGGCAAACGGTGCACAAGAGCGTTTCTTGTCCTGGATCTTTAAAGAAGATCAAATATTCGGTTGATTAGGGTGTTGAAATATGTGTGATAGTTTACGTATCTATATAATATGACAGGGAAGTTTTTGAATCCCTAAATTGTCTCCAATATTTTGGACCCTAGAATCGGTACACATTTTTTCGACGGCTGAGATTACAGTGTATAAAACAGAGGGATAAATTTGGAAAAAAAAAATACTTCTAAAAGGCCACAATTTCGGCTGAGATTGATTCCCTGTAATTTTGGGAATTAATGTTACCACATTTTCCAAATATTTGGAATGGTTTATAGATTGTGTGAATTTGGAATGGTATATTTGGAAAATATACCCGAAATCAGCTATCCGAAATCACAGGAGGATTGAATGGTATATTTAGAAATCAGTCCAATCAGCTAGCCGAAAATTAGGGTGATTTTCAAACGTTTTTTTTGTTTAAATCAGTAAAAAGATCAAATGTTTGTTTATCATTAGATTTTATTTTTCGTACTATCTTATACCTTAAGTAATATTTTGGACCCTAGAACTGGTACACTTTTTTTGTACACTTTTTTTCTACGGCTGAGATCACATGATAGAAAACCAAAGAATAAATTGAACTTTTACCAAATCGTGAAATCCAGATTTGTTGTGAGGGTTAAAAAAAAAAAAACTTGGATTGTAATTAATGACTTCCGAAATTGCCGATTGCCAAATGTAATGATTTTCAAAATTGCCAATTGTAAAAAAGGAAAGACTCATTAGGAAATATCAACACATTCAATTGAAAAAAAAGAACGAAAGATTCATTAGGCAAACTTTTCAAATTGCAAAATAAATGAAAGATTCAATTACATTAAATTTGATTTTGTAAATACTTAACATTTTTTGAGCATTCCCAATCACACATTCCCGAGCCTAATTTGGAAATCTGATTTCCAAACCCTCTCTCTCCCCCGTATAAACTAAAAAGGAGACATAAATCCTCGACATGGCATGGGCAGCATTCTGTGATTAAGGATTCGGTGATTTTTTTGCGATTAGAATTCTGTGATTTCCCTCAACATGGCATTAAGAGTCCATGATTTTTGTTTAATGATTTTTTGGTAATTAGGATCATAAGCTTATTACCGTGATTACCTTATATTACCTTACAAAAAAAATGGAAGAGCTTATTAAGAAAACTCTTTACTAACAAATCTCCATAAATCAAAATGTCTCTCTTATGCATTAAGTTGTTTACACTTTCTATGGTTTTTTCTTTGTTCACAAAGCTACTAATAATTTATTTTTTATTTGCTGTTTGCAGATTCATAGGAGTGACGGCATATAATACGAAATTTTCAAATAATTTTTTAGGCAAATATTCCGATTCGTTGGAGTGAAAACATTGTAAGTATTACCAATATTTACATTCTTAAACAATTTTTACATTTTTGTTTTGAAGTTCAATTTGTTAGTATTAATTTTGTTCACTTTTTTGTTTTCGAAGGGTTCGTGGCTATAGCTAGATTGATGCTGTGAAAGGGTCAGAGGTAAATCTTACAAACTGTGGTCCACTAAGTCCCAGGGTATGGATTATTTCAATTTCTAACATTTTATTTTTCCTTAATGCAGGTCATTTAACTTATGGGTTTACCGATAAATCAAAGTACCTGATATTTCACCAACGCCACTACTTCAACCCATTCCAGGTTGGTTATTCATGCTACTGCCTCCGATTCTATTCTCTTCATTTGTTTGTTTGTTTCCGGCAAGTAATTTCGTTTTATTGTGTCCCATTTACAGGATGAATAGTGAGAATATTAATCCTAACATTGCTCGATGCAATCGAATGTTTAAAATCATGAGTATATAATCTTAATCATGAGTGCGAAAGTATGAAGAACAATTAAAAAAAATAGAACACGAATTATTATTTTTTATATATAAGAGACATCAATGCAATTATATTTTGCTAACACAATAATTTAATTATATTTGGCTCTTCTACTCTTAACACAGTCCAATTTATGTTGTAGCTTGATGTGTTTTATTTTAAAAAAGCTAGCGATGTCTCTAGCATATGATTCTGGCATTAAGCGGGTTAATTGATCATTACCACACTTTTGTCGGGATAAATTCATTAATTTGTCATTAGTATCTTGCTTAAGTAGGTCAGAGAATCTTCACATGACTCTATGTTTTATAGCAACAACAGATAATTGGTAACAACAAGTGAGGCATCCAAGTATTTGTCAGAAACTGAAATATTTCTTTTTGTCACCATTTTGCATGATTAAAGTGGTAACAACATTTTTTAACACATGGAGTAATTGTAAACCTTTTTTTTTTCATTTTTTTAAACTTTGTCTCATTAGAATATGTGTAGTTATTGACACTCTTTTAAACGTTACCATATATGCATCGATGAAAATATTATGATGTTAACCAAACACACCGTAAACTGGAGTTTTGTGTTCTTTTTTTTGTTGTTGTCACTCATTTAATATTATGGGTTTCTATACATATCTTTAAAATATTTTCTGTTGTTTTCTCTTTCAAATTTCAGATAACTTCTTACTTCTTAGGACTTTAACTAATCATGGACAATCTAAGCATCTATGGCCATGTGAGTTGAACCATTTCATTTTATACCTTGGTCGTAAAAATCAAATTAATTGTTTCCTATGCATTTGGTGAATTCTTCATTTTCTTATGCAGCTCGACGATGACTTGCAGAAAATGTAAGAACTGTTTACTCAATTGCATTGCTTAATCTGAATTTATATATTTGATTCATATTTGCTTTATTTTATTTTTCAGTACGAAGGTTATGTGTCTTCGAGAAAAAAATGTAACTGTGGTGATTCATGATGAGCAAGATGTTAATCGTATTTTTATGCATGGGGTATGCCTACCAATGCCATTATTACTTTACTCCCGTTGTACTATAAGGGGTCAACAAATTGATAAAAGAGATGTGATGCCATACAATACATGCCTTTCGAGAAAATATAATTTTCATATCAATGTGGAAGTTTGCCCTGGAATATGATCTGTTAAGTATATCCACAAGTACATTTACAAAGGTCATGATCGTACCATGATGGTGTTGAGAGATGATCGAATAAACAAGATCTAAAATTAAGGTAACGATTATTAGTCACCATCTTTCTTTTACAAGAAAGGATTCGTACTCATTAATTATTTTTTTTAGTCTGTTATTCATATTTCTAAGTGTGCTTTTTGGATGAAGTAGAAATGCGTTGATACAAAAACTCTTGGGAGGCAGATGGAGAGACACATTTTAAGACAATAAGACCTATGTTGAACACCTTTTTCCCCCCCTACATTTGTGTATCAAATTTGACTCTTATAGATTTTTAGATATTTCATGCATGTTAAAATTGGATTCTATGAATGCAACATGGTATTAGTTTTGAGTTTTGTGGTTTGGATTAATATAGTTCAGTGTGTGTCCTATCCATGCAATTAACTCGGTATATGTGATTATCATTGGTAGTGATGTACACACGGGCAGAGGATTATCAAATAAAACTTTTTATTGCGGAGTGTTGCAGGCATAGGTAATTATAGCATATCAAAGTTTTGCAAGAACAAAAATATATTGCATCGAGACTAACATTTTATCTACAGTGTAACATGTGGTTTGATGAGCTGTATTTGGATTGTGACTGAGTGTTTAATTGATTTTAGGCTGAGTATTCATTTCATTTTTGAGCTAGGTGTTCCAAACTATTAGAATTGGGTGTACATATATAGTTTGGTTGGGTATTCAAAAAAAGGCTAATCAAAAAATATTTAAGAAAAACATTTATTCTGGGTGTTTATGTGACCATTTTTCTTAAGCTATACAGTTGTCTCTATCAATAGATATCTTGTGTTATTGTTAGTTGAATTTGTTGGACAGGTGTTGGTATGTTGCACACAAGTTTAGTATTAATTTGCGTGTGCTGATTATTTGAACCGTATATTGTACGTGAATTTAGTACTATTTGTTTCTGTGTGCTGATTGTTCAAACCGTACCTTCAGGCACGACTCCGAATCAATGCTCATGCCTGAATTGTGGTACACTTAAATTTTTGACTTGCTTGAATATTTTTTGCACCTCAATTTGACATGCGCATATACCATACTTTACTTTGTTCCTACCCAATTTTTTCAACATGTCCTCCCTTTGCTCATTGTTTGACCCGTACCTTTAGTTGTCTTCAAAATGTGCAGTGCCGTGCCTTCAGGCACGGGCATTCGCTAGTCCACATATATTGCTGAGTAGGTTTGATCCGTTTTTTTTTTAATTTTCGGAAGTGTATGTTGTGTACTCTTGTGCTTAAATAAAGAATGTTAAATTGGCAATTGCGATTCTTTATTTGGTGTATGCATATTTTGAGTCCACGATTATGAAGTTGATTATATCATTTGACACGGGTATGGCTGGAAATAATTAGTAGATGATTATTATCACGGTGATTAATTTACCATTATTACTCGGCATGTAATATGCATGTGATATAATAGATTTCCTTGTTTTCATCCTTCTCCAGTAATGCCTTATTACATTTAAATGTACTTTATTGGTTGGTAAGGAGAACTTATTTCATAGTTTGGTTCCCTTTGGTAAGACTCAATTATTGGAGTTTGTTCCATGGAGATGGAGACAATAGAGAGATATGTGAATTTACCCGGCTACTTATAATATAAGGGAATTTGAATTTTGTTGCATTGCATGTACCAAATGGAGAGAATAATAATACGAGAGAACAAGGTATTAGTGTTAAGTTACACTGTTTATTTTGTGGTCTTGGAAGCATAAAAGATTGACTGTTGGAGTTGAATAGTGGCAACTATTCGGATGTAACTGCTAGTTATTGGTAGGCAACGGGTCAATGAAACTTTTCACTTTGGTGCTGTTTCGAAACAAGTGTGTTGTTTTATTATTATTCTCTATATGTAGAGCATCTCTCTTCTAAATGGATTTTCTTGACACTTTTGTTTTATGAACGGTCATGTTTATAAAATGTTTCTTTTATGAGCATAAAAAAAGATTTGATTGATTGAAATCTTTTGCCATTTTTAGTGTCAGAAATCATTTTTTATAGCCAAGGTTTATGTGGTTTGTTGTATGTGATACCTGACATGGTAATTATGTTGTAATGGAGTTTTGGTAACACGAAAATGTGTTATGTGGCTCTCAATGAGTAATGTTTGACGGCTTTGATCAAAAACCATATAATCGTGTTGGGAAAGTACAAGGTTACAGTACTGGTGAACACGTGGTCGGTGGTTAACCGAATTGGTGGCTATTTAAATTATCTCGAAAGTTTTGCTTTATGCAAATGCTAGATGTGTAGTTTTCATATCTTTGATTTGGATGCCATTTCCAAATTGAACATACCATCATAAGTTTTTAATATGCATGCTCTTTGCATAAAGTAAACAAAATGATAGATAAGGAAATTCTTTAAAAGAATGGGTTTGTTTTTATGTAAAATAAAAACGGACGGTGTGACTTTTCTATTGTCTTTACCAAAATACAGTTTGATATATACATATAAATATGTATATGTGGAGGTTAAAGATTTAACCAGGGGGTGTAACCCAAAATGTGTGATTTTGGTTTTAAACTAAATGGTGTGACCATTGGAGGATAACCAAGGGATGTGGTGTTTGGATTAAAATGAAGAGTCGTGATTATTCCAAGAAGTATGAAATATGGTTTTCGTTGGAAGGAATGTTAATAATTTGGTCTTCGGTCACATGTTTTCCTATGTAAATTGGAGATTAAACAAAGAGATGGAGTGGAATGACAAATTCCTATTATCTTGGTTGCATAGTTGTTCCAAACAATTATGGTCCACAAGTTAATTAAATCCAAATTAGTTTATTTGGTGGAGTTAGTTTATATGCTTGTAATTGGTATTTGTTAGTTATGATGGATACAAAGGTGCCTGATATAATTTAAGCATGAAAATCATGGGTTAATAATAAGTCTATTTTTGTGGGGGATTTCTCTCTTGAAATAAAGTGAAGATTTTACAATGAGATGGGGTGACATGGTATTTTGTCACGGATATATTTCTCAATAAATCACTTAAGAGAGAGTTAGTAGTTATGACTGTGGTGAGTAGTTATGACTGTGGTGATAGTTCGGACAAGTGAATCACGTCATAAACTGTGGTGATATAGCTATGTATGGATGATATTGCTTTCACAGCAATTGTTTATTTATTCTTGTAAGAGATTTGGTGTGAAAGACATCAAAGGGGATGAGACTTTTGCCCACTTATTTTGATCACTCTTGGTGGAAACTCAACTCAACCGATTGATACTTTCAATTTCTTGAATGCAATGAGAAACTACACCATATGTCATGATTGTAAGCACTCAAATGTTATTTTATTCATCCCAAGGTAGAGTGCTTGGTACTTGTAATGTGTAAACAAAGGAGGATGAGCTACTTAGCTCTTAATAGATTTTAGGTGCTGTTGTTACAGGGGCACTGGTTAGAATCTACCTATGTGAGTATGGAAGTGGTGCCGCTTTCTAGAGGTCAAGGGGGCTAGATCTTAAAGAACTCATGAAATCACGATAAAGACCCAAGGCTAGTTCACGGGTCAACCGATTGGAATATCTGCATTATTTGGAGAATTGTGTGTGAGACATGTCCGGTTGGTCACTATAGGACAACTAGTTCAAAGACATGTCTACTATGCTGCCCTGACTAGCTTTAACATGGTTCACTAAGTGGATGGTTGAAGTCGTGAGACACTATTCATGTATGCACAACTCTTCTGAGAGAACCAAATACTCTTATTCATTATTTCGAAAATGGTGGGGGATTGTTGGAGTTTTTCAAAATAAATTGGATTTTAGTTTGGAATTTTTGAAAGGGTACTGAGTGAGATTTTTGTGAAAGGTTGCTACACCTTTTCCCATGAGTTGTGACTTTATGTAATTGGTTATTACACCCATTAAATTTGGGTGTGTTCGTTTGGGAAAGGATGTGAAACATGGGGGTGTCACCAAGAGATATGACCCTTACAATTAAATGTTTCATGAAAAGGCGCCTACCAAGAGGCATGTTTCCTTCTAATTAAATGTCTTCAATAGACATGACCTTTCCTAATTAGTGTTTTAAAAGACATGACTATTCTAATGTGTGTTTCTTCTAAAGACATAACCTTTCACATTAGAGTGCCTATAAGTCTATAAATAGGCCATTTGTAAAGTCATTCGGAGGACCAGAAAATTCCATACTGAATTGCTCTCTTTCTCTCTACACATTCTCTTCCTAGAAATAGCAAACTAATATTCTATCATTTTCAAAGTAGAGTATCAGTTCTTGGTTCTTTTACATTTGCTTAGCGGATATTCTGTCTATCTTCGTTTGTGCAAACGCAAATAGAAAGAATCTAGAGTTCGGATTCGATTTATCTTGAAGGCGGATTTATTGTAACCTGGTGCACACCTTCTGGTGGGGGCAAATACTGTCTTTAGGAAAGCGTTATCCAACGTGACTTGAATGCTTCTACCATTCCAAGTTTAAAGTGACGACGCCATCACTTTCATCATTTTGACGACCGGATTACCAACAGACTCCACCCCCAACTCTGTTGAAAGAAAAGCACATGCTTTAAGAATTAAGCGAACTACACCGAGATGATAAATACCTTTTTTTTTTTTTTTTGAACAGCAAAGAAGATGATCAATACCAGTACGAGGCGGATTTGGGATATGGCTTCGGGCCTCTTTGTGATTCCCCTTTGATGGGATTGGTGTGATTTTTATGGGGCAAAAATCAGAGCCTTGTTTGGCAGATTTTGTACCGGAAAGGATCAGGTTTTGTGAATTCTGGTACGCCCTACTTGGTCTCATCTCAGGATCATGTTGTACTAACAAATTTTTGCTGTCATGTCAGCAGTTAATTTGGGTGTGTCCGAACGGTTTTTTCTGTTCTGTCAGCTGGCGTTAATGGCAGGCATAAATATAAGGACAAAAATTTGAGATATAGTACACTCAATCCTAGCCACAAGCTAGGACCAGAAATTGCGAGCACGCGCGAGATCGGTTCATAAAAAACTCATTTGATCGAGCTCAGCTCGTGACAAAGTGCTATGGTTCTTAGGTAATCGAGCTCGAGTTCAACAAGTTTATAATGAGTCAAAGATCAAAGCTCAGCTCGTTTGCAAACGCACCTATATGTACTTTCAAGACAACTAGGGTTTCGAAAGGAAATCCGGAAGAATTTTCATTAGGCTATTGAATTGCATGTTTCGGAATCACAGTTACATGAAGTGTTTTTTATTTTACAGTATCAACACCGACCAGTTCTACTAAAACCCAATCCAAAAGGGTACAAGGCGGAGCTAAATTCCGAGAACTAAAAGGAAGAACACGAGGGCTGAATCTGAGAGATGATGGGGGAAAAAGGTAGAACTGTTACAAATGCGGTCCCTACATAAACTTGTCGTCTAGACGTGTCCGTTTTGTGATGGCTGCATGGCCGACTGCTTCTCCGGCTTGGGCTTTCCCAGCCCCATCTCCAACGATCCGTCGGTATTTTCTTCCTTGGTTTCGCCTTTCTTGTCTCGGTAAATGGCATATAAGATCAGCTGAACGGCTCCCAGACCGCATCCAAACCCGTTAGGCACCTGCACATTCAGTTGATGTACTCATCAAACTAACACCACATGGAGTTACATAGTAAGACTGATGGACTCCTGCAACAGAAAAGGCTGGTGTTTGGTAATGTTGTCCCTTTTCTTATTTTGGTTATGCAGCAAACATGTAAAGAAAAGGTGAAAAGATGAAGCTGGAAGTCTAAACAAAAGGCGAAAAGCCATGACCCACAACAGTTTGAACTGCAAAAGCTGGAGTAAACCATAGTAACTTAAAACCAAATCAGCGTAATCGCAATTTCGTGACCAATTTCGATTAGAACTGTTACTCAAGATCGAGATACTAGTACTTACAGTGATAAAAGGATCGTTTCCCAGAAGTCCGTATATGAACCAGGATGTGCCGCACAAGAACACAAACAGTGACAGGAGAAACGGCATGTACTCCACGCTTTTTGTTTTGACCACTGTCCTCTGCACAATTAAGGGGCAATCAACAAAACCACATAAAGGATCAATGCAATAATTAAGCTTCATAACTTGAAACACTCAAACAAATAGGGGCAGAAGTATGAACATGCAAGAGGGGATGTTCTGTATCATGTTAACTAGAGATTCTAATATGAAACTAGGTTAAAACACCATTTGCCACAATAATATCCCAAATAAAACAGAAGTCTATCTGAGTTTAGAGTTTTATGGGGCAAAACCTATGAACCAAGTTTCATAAACCTTTTTCTTTCTCTTTTTGATCGGAAACGCATTTGGCCCAATTCATCAACTCACTGACAAGATATCTGACATTGAAGTGCATCGGGGTACAATAAGAATTCCATTGGAGCACAATAAGAATCCCATCTCGAAACTTTTTAGAAAACGTTAAGAAGCTTAACCCATTCTGAAGCCCATTAATTTCTGAAATTCGGCATGGTAAGCGTATACAAACTCACTGATTGTACAAAAAACTGACTAACTAACTGACTCATGCTGGAGTCGAACGAAGCTTGTTTTGGGTAAGAAAACAATGAGACCAAACTTGAACAAGGAGAAAACAGAGTTTTAAGAGCTTACCATGACCGAGAGAGGCGAAGCGTACATGATGATGGAAAAGATAGAGGCTGCAAAGCCAGAGAAGAGCGTTCTGCTGTTGCCGTGAAGGGCGAAACCGGAAATGAACGCGACCAAGGCAAATACAGAGAGCACAAAGGTGAGAAGCCCCAGGATCTTGCCTTTGTCTTTCTTTGGCGCATACATGAGGAAAATCAGCACATAGATGGACTCAATTGCTGCACCAGTGCAATTGATTGTTGACACTAGCATGTTGTGTTCCGAGACAAAAGGCAAGCCGTACCTGTTTCATTCACCAAGGGTAAATTTGTAATTTGCTTCGTAACCCGAGGGCAGAACTGTACCAAGAATTAAGCAGAAGTTCTGAAAATGGTATTCGTTCCAATTTTAAACACACCCCCTTAACAGTTGCGTAGAAAGAAAAATAAATAAATAAATAAATATTGAGACATTTTCAGGAAAATAAAGGAGAAAATACACTAGAAATTAAGCAATTTCAAGAACATACCAAGCAGAAAGGAGACAGTTGAGCAAGGTCATGACGTAGGGAATGCCCGGGAATTCCTCTGTGGATTTCTTCTTTATTATCCTCATAAACGTAATCCTAACCAATATTACACATACAAGTAACTGATTAGTTCCATTGATGAACTAAACTGTATTTATTAATCATTTTGATCACTTTCTTGAAGAAATTAACACTACACGAAGTCGGAAAGTACTCTAACTATCGTAAGAAGTTATGTTCTTGAATTGTGCAGAGAGAGAGAGAGAGAGAGAGAGAGAGGGGTTTCGTTTTTGGGGGTGCTTACGTCGGTGCCAAAAACAGCAACAACCCATTGATATTTCCTGAAACAAAGAAACAAAGAGTCGGTTAGCAATGAATTGAAACAAAAAAGAAAGAAAAGAGGAGGAAAAAAAAATGCGCAAGAAGGAAAATCAATTATATACGATGACCGACCAAAGACTCCGATCACGGAATGCACAACATCATGCCCCATTTCTCTCGAAATTCTTCTAATCTTCTCCTTCCTCGCCGTACAAAAAAAACAGAATCCGAAAACCAAAACCAAAACCAAAACCCAGATCAAGAAA
>BPLS01016884.1:0-15874 GCA_019656275.1 Rhododendron kiyosumense | reverse complement strand
CTCTGAGCAATCATTTTGTATGAGTTGTCAGATGATATGAATTTTTTTGTGTGTCCTCTCTCTTCACTTCACTTCTTTAATTATAGACACTGGGCCTGCCTTCGATCTCCACGTCTTCGATTGATACCCACGTTTGGCCACATAAAACGGTTGAGGGGGCCTTCGAACGGTTACGCTGATATTTCCAGAATTCCTTCTTCCCCTGTTCGCTTCGATCGTGGTGTTCATGGCCACTTCCTAGATCGTGGTTCCTATTTCCAAGCAACGTGGATTAATGCAACAAGTCTGGCCTTCCAAATGATTCCTTGCAATTGCATCTAATTTCAGTTATAAAACAGAACAGTAAGGACACCGTTCGATGATCGTAAAGTTCAAATCAATGGTTAAAACCAATAACTTCCCAAACCATCGTTTAATCATTACTCAAACGACACCGGTTCATTCCAAAACGACACCGTTTGTCATCAAAACAGTGTCTCCCTTAATTACCGCAATCCTCTGTGATTGGTACTCGACTGGGACAGGTTCCGTATGGTCACCGTGCCATTCGGTGCTACGTGGAATTTTCTCATTGGGTAGCATATTTTAGGATGTAAACACACCCCCCGCATTAACATTTTATTTATGCTAAATAAATGTTAATGGCACACGTTCCCTGCCCATGTCCCTTCAAATTCGGACGCACGAAGCATGACAGGATTTCATTGCCATGCACGTCCATTGAGCTTCCCAAAGATAGCTACAATAATTTTTCTATAAATGGCAGTTAATGATAGGGTTTAACGAATCACATTACCCCTCATAAACCCCTTCGAATTTGAGCCGTCTCTGTTAAGAAGTCTCACGCTTATGGACTCTCTTCCAGAAATCAATCTCATCCTAGATAATCTTGATCCTCAATCTTACTCTCCCCAAATGTCTCCTCCAAATTCTCCTCGAATGTTGGCAGGCAAAATTATTTCTGATCCAACATTCCATACCCCCAACCCACCTCCCACGGGTTGGGATTCCTCTTTGACCCGTTCGAACTCATGTGATGGGTCCAACTGGGGCTCCTGGGAAGAAAATTCCTCCACTACCAGTACTGGCACCATTCTGGTCAAGTTTGACCAACCTGACCCCACACCTAACAGATTCCATCACTTTCGAACCCTTTTTGCGAGTCAATTCCTGCCTTTGAGCGGTAACGACATCGTTCACATGGGCATGCTCGAATCCATCTACTCCTCTCTCAAATTTTCTCCTTTCCTAAAACAGGAGGAAAACTACCTTGGGCCTGCCCCTTATTGCGACTTTAAACGCATGGCCCAAGCCCAAAGAACCCTCTGGCTCACAGAGGTGCAAACCCCACACTTCCCAGCTGACTTCGAAGAGACCAATAAATTGGTTCCCCTTCCTGAAGAGCCTGACTGGTTCAACGAGGTGAATAACCTTGCCATCAACACCCCTCATTTCCAATGGCAATATGGTTATTCCATCTACCCTGCTGACAAGAGCAAAGCCTTGCAGCTCCTTGCAGCCTTCTCCTTCCTGGATATCCATATCCTGGAAGAACAAGTCCCACTAACCAATTTCAAGTGGGCTTGCGAAACAGTGGTACTATGCTCCATCCCTTCTGCAGTTTCCTATCAAATCCACTGTTTCTTGGACTTTCTCCCAGTAATCAAGGCATGGCTCGAAGCCAATACTGCTGCGTATTGCTTCGATCAAACCCTTCAAGACTATGCCATTGTCAAGGAAAGGATTGAGAAATTGCATGACCAAATTGAGAACTTTACTGCTGAGTCCTTCAAGGTGGTGCCTGGTCATGCAGACAAAAAGCTTCGAAGGCGCTTCAAGAGGCAGCAAGTGAAGCGTCCAATAAAAGAGGCTAAGCTTCGAAGGAAAGCCAAAGCACTGGTGCTCCGCTTTAGGCCTCTGCTGGAGAAGAAATTGGAGTCAGACTCCAAAGAAGATATGAGGAAAATGGAGTTGAAATTCCTCCAATTTGCATGGAACAAGTTTCATAGCCTTGTTACTTGGTCCTTTCCTCATTACTTTGAGAACAAAAAAACAACTTCTCAGCACCCAGGCCCTTCGAAGGCCTAATTTGTACTCCTTTTTTTTTTTTTTTTAGGAACTAGTATTTCCCTTGTTTTGTTCTAATGTCTTGTAAATACGCAAATTTAATTTTGTAATTTAGTAGTTCTGCTTAATGAAATTTCCCCTTTTACTAATACGCTGGGCTTGGGCTTATTGTTAAAATAGTAATTCTAACAATAATAACTCTTCTAAAGAGAAAAAACCAATCCCAGTGGACCCCAGGGTATGGGCCCACTACAGGCCTAGCCCACCTGCAGGAGTACAAAAGCGGAATTAATTCAAAACCACCCCTTGCATTCTACGCATTCAAGCTTTTCAAACTCAGAACCTCTCAAGAACAGAAACTTCTCTCTCCCCAATCAACGTCAAAAACCAAACGGAATCAATGGCTTCTTCCAGCAATCCAGCAGTCACAGAACATCCTACTCCCTCTCTTGCACTGAGGCGGTTCGTGTCAGGAAAAACACCCGGACCGACCGGAGAGTCCTACCTCGACGCCAGGGTCTTCATTCCAAACCCTAGCGAAGAAGGTACTTATATTTTGGGCCCTCAACTCATAGGGGAAATCCCCGCTAGCCTTTCGCTCTACTATCCTCGATTGGGGGAGGCCGATATTCGGGCTTGTTCGAGCCTCGATTGGCAAAACTTCCCAAAGAAATCGTTCCCCTGTTGGCCCACATTGGACAAGGATTGGAAGATATGGACCACTCGTATGCTGGCTGCGAAGTCGGATGATTTAGAGAAGGTGGGTTTGAAAAGAATTATTACCCTCCTTCGAAGGGGGGTCCCACAAAATCCTTCTCTGATTCAGGCCGCCTTGGCCTTTTGGGACCCATCCTTCAACTTCTTTCGCTTTAACTGTGGCATGATGGCACCCATAGTTCTGGATGTTACCCAAATGCTGGGGCTTATTCCATATGGCCCCCAATTTGACCCTACCCAGGAGTACCATCCTCCCGAGGACTTTACTCGTTTAACCGCCACCAACGGGGCTTTTTCCCATTTCTGCATCAGGGAAAAGAAATTGGTAGGAGAAGTGACCGAGACAGAATTCTTTGCCTACATCCTCTACACCCTCTGTAAACACATCTTCTGCCACTCTGGAAAAAGAGTGATGAATGAATTCGTTCCGTTGGCAATGGCACTTGCTAGAGGGGAAGAGTTCGACTTCGCCTCCTACTTCCTGGGCCATGTTTACAAGGTTGGGTCTGACTTCTACCAGAAGGGTTTGAACCACTCACAGGGAGGCCCCCAATGGTTTATTCAACTATGGCTTCATGCCTACTTTCCTGAGTTGGGTCCCTTCAAAGCGCCTACATCCCTTACTGGCCTTGTCGAAGTGCCCAATGTTCACGGTGACTACTACGTTCACCCGGAGGACAGTACAACACAGACTTTGGTGTACTACCTCTGCTTTTTTGCTGGTCTTGCCTCAGACAGGGAGTGGCCCAATCCCATCCCTACTCTTGTTGGGCCAGCATGGCTATTCGACATCCTGACGGATAGACAGGGAAGATCTTCTCGAGCTCTCCAAGCATGGAGCAACATTCTGACGAGCAGAGAGATCTTCATCTCCTCGTCGAACACCCTCAAGTCCATAGCACATGCAGAGGTATACTGCCCTGCACAATTTGCTAGACAACTGGACTTTGTTCAGGGCATACCTATCCCTTACTGTGGCTTTGCCAACATTTGTATGTCTGAACGATCACCTATATTGGCTGACCATTTCCTGACGGGTTTTGCCCAAGCTAGAAATGCATTGAGGAGAACAATTACCCAGGAGTTCAGGGAACCTGAGGTACGCACCACCCCTGCATTTGACACCTGGTGGCACTCCAACTGCTCTTTCCTCTCAGGGGTTAAACCCTACAAACAGTTTCTAGCCCACATTGGGTTTGAGAAATCCGAGTTTGGGCATGGAGGAAAAAATAACTCATCCTCTTTCTCCTCCGACAATGAATTTGGCCTGGCTGGAGGAATCGACGACATTGCTGGAGGTGAAGTTGAATAAAAACTGACTCCAGTCGAAGTCTCTCCAATTGCAATGATCGCTCCCTTCTCCCCACCAAGAAGGCAATCCATGAGGGTAACACAAAAAAGAGGTAATTGTTTCTGAACATCTCTTCTCTTTTGCTGAAACCAAACCTAACTACATTCCATCCTGCAGGTGCTACCTCTTCTTCAGAAAGTGCTTCGAAGAAGGGAAAGATTACTTCTCCTCCCAAAGAAGTAATTCCCACCAAGCACTATCTCGAGCCCTCAGCTGAACCTCCATGTTGGTTTCCTTCCCTCTAACTAGTCTTTAAATTGCCATAATATTTATCCGAGTCACCTTTTTATCCCCTTCCTTTCAGCTTCGAAGAGGACAAGGACCACTAGGAAGCGTGGCCCCCAGGTTTCTTCCAGTGATGAAGAAACAGAGAGTGACACAGAGATACTGGCCTCAAGGGGTAAATTCCTTTCTCATTTATGATTCAGTATTCCCTTAGGAATGAGAGGACTTTACTGTAATTCTGACTCTTGAGTTCGAACCAGGTAAAACAAGACAAGTGAAGGAGACCCTCCCCCGTGTGAGGAAGACAACTCCTCCCAAGGGGCCTGTTTCTCCAAAGAAGCCTTCCTCCCTAAAAGAGGTAAGTCAGTTTAATCTGCCCACATTCTCATGCGTCTCTTGTGCTAACGACTTGCTGTTAACTTCTTTGTAGGCTCAAGTTGCATCCCCTGTTGAGGTGTTGGACCTAGCTCTTGTTCCCTGCCCTCAACAAGAAGTGATAGAGCCCTCAGTCCAAACGTCAGAAGATGTCCCTCACAAGGTATCCTCTGAATACTCCCCTTTTGAATTGTGAAAGGATTCACTCTAACTTTCCTTTGTCCTTTGCAGGCATCCCCTGTTCAAGCTCTTTCTGTACAGAAAGACTTTGCTGCAAAGGATACTAACATGCATACTTTGCTGTCATTCCTTACTGAGCCAACCTTCGCACAAGTACTGACCAGTTTGGCTCCTTCGAAGGCTTTGAGGCCACTTCCCATCCTTCAGAGAGACTTCCCCCTCACTCCCTTATCAGTTTCAGGGGAGGGACCTCCAAGGATAAACCCTACTTTGGCTTCGAAGAGTCATACTCTTAGAAGGGCTGAGGATCAAGGCTCCAGTTCAGCCTCTTCCTCTGATCAGGTACTCTTGACAATCAGGCATACCTTTCATTTCCTGTTTTTCATTCAACTTAACTTTAACTTATAAACCTTATGCAGGCAACAGGCATGGCTCTTCTTCCCAGAGACCATCCCACATCTTTCTCTTCTCCAATTGACTTGCCCTTAGTGGTTTTTGACATATCCTTCTTTAAGAGTCAATTGGAGGAATTTTGCAATAAAATAGCTACTCCCACTCCTCTTATCTCTTCGAATCCCTTGGAAAGCCTTCAGCAACTCTTGAGCCCGTCCACACCTCTTCTCTTGCCCTCCTTTAGGATTAAACATGTTCTTTCGAAGGAAGAGGTTCTGATATTAAAGAGTCTTCTGAGGACTCTCAATCAACTAGGACTTCCTACTCTGATCGAACATAGTTTAGCCTATCATTTTGAGGTGTGCCATCAAGCTTTACTTCTCTCCCAGGGTCTTCCCTTGTCAATCAATTCCACTCTCCAAGAACACATCAAGCAGTTCAGTGAATTGATTGCTCACAATCACTTCTTATCCGAGAGCATTGGCTCCACCATTGAAAAGGCCAACAAATTGGAAGCCGAAGCTCTCGAGACCACTTCTCGCCTATCGCTATATCAAGCTCGAAGAGATAAGCTTTCAGAGCTTGACAAGAAAATGCAGCGGTTACGAGAAGAAATAGAGAAAGTCAGGGAAGAGAGAGCTGAAGCTTCTAAGGGCTTCACAGAGCTTGAGGGTGAAGCACTAAGGGATGAGTCGATGCTCCCACGACTTATTCCTTCCCTTCGAGAGGAACAGAGGAGAAGAGCAGCTCATACGTCCCTTTTGGATGCTAACTTTAGTTCTCTTCGAGGACTACTAACTAGCATTTGTAATGTAACTAGTCCTTTTCTGTAACTTTACACAGCTTGTACTTTATTCTTTCATTAGTTATTCGATTCTCCTGGGCAAGTACACCCGTCATTAAACCAAACACTATTTTCCACTTTCCATAACTCAGAAAGATTACTGTGCCAACGCTCCACCTACCGTATCCTAAAGAGCCATAAATGAATATTCCCAAACTTACTAGTATTAATAGAGGCTTTGGGAAAAAGAAAACTCACAAACGTCTTCTTCCCCCGCTTTTCTTCTTTCAGCAACTTCCAAACCACGTTTCTCAGTTAGGGCTCCAAAGAAACCCATCATGAAGCCTCCTCTGTTTTCGAAGAAAAGCTTCCAACATAGCCACATCATTTCTCACGAGATTTCCCTTAAACTCTAAGGCCTCTGGGTATAGCCACATCAATGCTCACGATGTGGCTGTACCCAGTGGTCGCTTCGAAGACCAAAGAATCTAACCAATAATGGTCTTCGAAGCCCACCTACCTACCTATGGAGCTATGAGCTTCCTACTGTGGTGCTATGAGCTCTAGCTCCTTACCAATAATTGGTAGGGAGATTGGGCCAAATCACAATGAAGCTTGGTCACAATCTTTGTATCTCAGTTGGATTATCCCTAGAGACTCAACCTTGATCCCTAGGGACCCAGCTTTGAGATACTATTTGGCCTTAGATAGGTTTCTTGATGTAATCCTTTATGCTAATGTAATGGATCCTTAGATAGGTTTCTTGATGTAATCTCTTGTAACTTTCTGAGTTGATGAAATGAAAAAATGCTTATTCATATCTATGTTTTCAATACTGGCATTGACCAATGAACTGGTAGTTTAGCCCTTCGTTTCTGATTCATTCTACTTCCAATACTAAATACTAACGTGGACGTAATAAGCATGAAGAAAATCACAGAAACAGAAATTTTCCTCACAAGCACTTTTGTATTATTTTATCCTAACTGGGCTTCCCCTTCGAAGCTTTCGAATAAATAATAAACAATGTTGACAACGCTGAAACACGCTAGCTCTTCGAAAACCAACCACACGCGGTCTAAATTAATTTATCCAACTCATTCATTTTCCGAGGCTTTCCAGCCGTCTCCTTGTGAGTTGCAATCCATTAATTATCAGAAGGCATGCCGTCCAAACGCTCTCAGACCCTTCGTCTTCCGAGCCTTACGTATTTCACTCATCAATGCCCATAATGACTGAAGTAGATTCTTTGTACTCGTTTAAGTATAAATAAACCCATGTGTTAACAGGACGGTGCATTCCCTCTTTTCACTCTCTCCTACTCTGCCTATCCAATCATGGATACTGATCAGCCCACGCTTTCCATCAACCTTGCAACCGAAATAGCAAAACTAGTCGACATGATTACGGAGCTCAAAAGAGAGGTCTAAACAGAGCTCCAGGCCCTTCGAAGCGAGGTAGAACAGCTTCAAAGCCAGCTGGTGTGCGTGGAGACGGCTTCACGTCTCTGCCTGGCTAGGACCTGGGATGATCTCTCATCCGTCCTTTCGGCTCACGAAGCAAAAAGTCCCCCGAAGGGAGGATCTTCCTAAAGATTCTCCTTTGGGACTGTGAGGATCAACTATGATCTTCATTTTTGCTTTTTAAGCCGGAGTTTTTTTTTTTGTTCAGATCCAATTGGATCTGTTTGTGTTTATTTTCTTGTTCAGATCCACTTGGGTCTGTTTTAAACCATTTGGGTTTTCTTTTGTTTTGTTGTTTCATAAATATAATGGGGAATTTGGTTGACAATGCTTGACTCTTTCATGGCTTCGAATGCTAATATGACACCTAGACTGAAATGTGATCATATAAGAACTTCAAAGAGAAGAACTTCTGAATGTCAAAACCAATTGAAATCAAACTGCAATACAACCAATGCTTCGAATTCGGGATCCACTCTGGTTTTAGCTTAAAACAACGAAACTCCAATGAAAACCTCAAAACCCATCTTTCAACAGCTACCTTCTATGAAAGGATTCTCATATAGATGGAATGTAAGCCTTTAGATGCCTTCCATTAATTTTCCTTCGATGAACATAACCATCCAAATTTCTCAAATGATAGGCTCCTCCTCTCAACACTCTATGGATTTGAAAAGGCCCTTCCCATGTTGGCGCCCATTTTCCTAATCCATCCCTTTTTATTCTCCTATCCCTGATAGGAAGAATTACCTTCCACACAAGATCTCCTTCATCGAAACTTCGAAGGGAAACTCTCTTATTATAACTCCTTGCTACTCTTGCCTTTTGCAACATGATTTGATTTAAAGCCTTTATTCTGGCTTCATCAATATCTTCTAACTCCATGTGCATGGCTTGATGATAAGACCCTGTATCCAAATTATTTTGACATGCTACTCTTTGAGATCTTACAGTAATCTCCATAGGCAACACAGCATCATGTCCATAAGTTAAAGCAAATGGAGTAGTGCCCGTGCTAGTCCTCTTTGTATTTCTACATGCCCACAAAGTGTCAAGTAACAACTCATGCCAAACCTCTGGGTTCTGATCCACCATTCTTTGAATCCCCCTCTTAATAATCTTGTTGGTTGATTCTGCTTGACCATTTGACTGAGCATAATAAGTGCTGGTATATATTAATGAAATTCCATGGTTACTAGCAAAATTCTTTACCAGCTTCCCTTCGAATATGGAACCATTATCCACTGTTATCGTTTGAGGGCTTCCAAACCTGTATATGATTCCCTTTATGAAATCAATAACATGGGTTTGCTTTACCTCCTGATAAACTTGTGCTTCCACCCATTTTGTGAAATAATCAGTAGCCACTAAGATAAACTTATGCTTTTCCAATGAAGGAGGATAAATCATCCCAATCATGTCCATGGCCCAACCCCTGAAAGGCCATGGTTTTATCACATATTGTAAATCTGTGACTGGCAAACGCTTGAGTGGACCTGTTTTTTGACAGGCTTGACACCCTTTTGCATAATTTATACAATCTTTGAGGATGGTAGGCCAATAATAACCATACCTCCTTATCAACCATCTCATTTTTATGCCAGCTTGATGTGCTCCACAAATCCCTTCATGCACTTCAGCCATTACCTTAAAAGCACTTACCTTATTTAAGCATTTCAACAGAAGGCCGTCCATCCCTCTCTTGAATAGCTCATTGTTGTACATTATGTAGTTTATTGCTTTCAATCTGGTCGCCTTGTCTGCAACACTGTCTGGTTTGGTTAAATATTCAATCAATGCTTGCCTCCAATCAACATTTTGACTAGTAGGTACATTAATTTCCAATACTTCGAAACCAGTTATTCTACTTTGTAACATGGGCAGAGATTTTCTCAAAGTTAATTGACAAAACTCCTTTTCATTTTCTGCTAGAACTCTGAAACCAGATGCCCTTTGAGCTATTTCATACGCTTCTTCATTAAAGAATCTGGGAACATAAGTTAAAGTGAGCATATAGAATTGATCTATCAACCTCTTGGCCTGTTGATAATAAATTATCAACGCTGGACTAGTGCATTTAAACTGTCCATTCAACTGATTCACCACTAACTGAGAATCTCCAAAGATTTCAGCAACACTCACCTTTAAGTTAAGCAAAATTTTTAATCCTATGATCAACGCTTCATACTCTGCCTGATTATTGGAACATTGTCCCTCATTCAGTCGAAAACCATATTTGGTTTTCAACCCTTGGGGAGATTCAATAACTATACCTACTCCAGCCATTTGAGCTGTTCTTGACCCATCGAACCATAATTTCCATGGCTTGATCTCAACCACAGTGGCTTCCAACGCTTTTGGTGTCTCAAGCTCATTTGGATGATCAGCTAGAAAGTTGGCCAATGCCTGGCCTTTTACTGATTTTTGAGGTACATATTCAAGACAAAACTCAATCAAAGATACTATCCATTTCCCAATCTTCCCACTAAGCACTGGCTTAGAAAGCATGTGCTTAATTACATCAGTTTGAGAAATAACATAAGTTACTCTAGGCAACATATAATGCCTGAGTTTCTTGGAAGCATAAAACAAAGCTAAACACAATTTCTCTACTGCAGCATACTTGCATTCACAGGAGTTTAGGAACCTACTAAGATAATAAACTGCTCTTTCCTTGCCATCTTCATTGTCTTGAGCCAACAGTACTCCTATTGAGTCGTGCGTTGCAGCTAAGTACAACTTTACTGGCTTTCCTTTGATGGGAGGTGCCAAGACAGGAGGGTTGGCTAGATAGCCCTTGATGGCTTCGAAGGCCTCATCATGCTCTCTGGACCACTTGAATTCTTCCCCTTCCTTCAATTTCAACAAAGAAGAGAAAATTTTAGTCTTCCCTGCAGTGTTAGATATAAACCTTCGAATGAAATTTAATTGACCAAGAAACCTTTGCAACTCCTTCTTTGTAGAAGGTGGTTTGGCTTCAATAATAGCCTTTGCTTTGTTCTTGTCAACTTGTATTCCTTTGTTATGGACTAAATATCCCAGAAATTTTCCAGCTGACACTCCAAAAGCACACTTCTCTGGATTCAATTTCAACTGATAATGCTTCATTTGCTGAAATGCCTTCTCTAAGTGTTTCAGGTGATCTTCATCAGAATTTGACTTCACAATGATATCATCTATGTAACACTCAAGAAAACTTCCAACCAAATCATGAAAAATGGCATTCATAGCCCTTTGGTAAGTGGCTCCAGCATTTTTTAGTCCAAATGGCATTTTGACCCATTCAAAAATGCCAATATTACCAGGGCAAGCAAATGCTGTTTTATGCACATCTTCCTTTGCAATACAAATTTGATTATACCCTGAATGCCCATCCAATATGGATAATATCTTGTGTCCAGCCGAACCGTCCACAAGTGTATCCACATTGGGCATTGGATATTCATCTTTAGGAGTTGCAGTATTTAGGTTTCGAAAGTCAACACAGATCCTGATAGTCCCATTCTTTTTAGGGACTGGAACCACATTGGATAGCCATTCGACATACCTGGCTGTTCTAATAAAACCTACATCCAGAAGCCTCTACATCTCCTTTTTAACACCTGCAATAGTTTCTGGACTCATCTTCCTGGTTGGCTGCTTTACAGGTTCGAATTGTGGCTTGATAGGCAATCTATGCTCCACCAATTCCCTGTCCAATCCAGGCAGTTCCTTGTAACTCCATGCAAAGCAATCTTTGTTCGCTTTCAATAGTGCTATTAACCCAGCTTTCACTTCTGGTTCAAGCTGTTTGTTAATGAACACAAGGTTGGGGTTTTGCTCGTCCCCCAATTTTACTTCCTCCAGAAGGTCTTGTGCTTCAACCTGCTCTGGAGAAGCAATCTGGGTTTCCTCCTCATGAGGCTTACCATCCTGCATAACATCTTCCCATATGTTATCTTTTTGAATCTTCTGCTCGATCCCCAAAGCAACATACCTCACCAAAGCCAAAGAGTTGGCCTCTTCTTCTGCCTCTTCCTTGGACTTACATCCAAGCAGCATCATCCTTTGGGGTGTCTGATTCATAATCAACAGTTTGCTTTAGCTTCGATTTCAGCTCTGCCAATTCTCCCAGTTCCATCTCATTGGTTGGGTAAGTGGCTGCTTGCCGTAATTCACTCAAAGGAACTACATCTGATTTGTACATTTCAGCTTCAGCAAAATTTGCTGTGGCACTAAATGGATGTGGATCAGCTTTGACTCCTTCAACACCCACTTCTTTGCCTTTGTCGTACTTAACAATCATTAATTCCTGATGCATGGAAGAAGGGATACATCCATTAACATGAATCCAGTCTCTTCCCAATAAAGCATTATATTTAGCATATGTGTCAACTACAAAGAAGGCAGTATCAGTCTCTATGCCTCCTACTACCAATCTAATGGAGATAATTCCCCTGGCATGTTGACTTTCCCCAGTAAATCCTGCAATGGATGTGCTAGTTGGGATCAATTTTGCTTTTCCTTTTCCTAGCTTTTTCAAGGTTTGGAAAGGCAAAATGTTCACTGCAGCTCCATTGTCCACTAGGATTCTGTTAAGTGGGACTCCATCGAAATATGCAGTAATATACAGCAGACGTAAATGTTGTCTCATCGCATTAGTAGGTAATTTAAATGGATATGAAATTTCCACATAATTTAAATCTATTACCAAGGGATATTCAACGTCAGACATGGACTCCGGGACAAAACAAGCACTTTCTTTTGAGCTTACCTCCAAACTCTCTTGACTCTGCTCTATTTCACATACCAGGTTCTCGTCCATCTGAATCTGAGCCGCCTCTTCCAAGTCGCAGTTGTTGCATATGATGTTCAATTCTTCATCACTCAGCGTTCCTTCGAAGTCGATTGGCTTATCCAAGTTCGACCAAGCATCACCTTGGCCTTTCATTGTCTGGCCATTCTTGAAGAAATCCATAGAGCATGGATACACCATATTCACCTGCACTTCTGGCTGCCCCCCAAATTGGATTGTTGCCCTTTCTTTGGCGGGTTTAGGTGCCTCAGTTTCCCTAGGTTCCTTGCTCTCAACCTCTTGTGTTGATAACTCCATGGGTGAGGAGCTCCCTTCGATCCCTTCTTGTTCTACCAACATGGCTTCGAGTAACCCGGACTGGTAACTAGCCAATGAATTGGGAGATGGTGGATCAAAATCTTCCTCGAGCATGGCAGAGGCTACTTTCTTCAAAGTCTCCTTCTCATGATACTGGGCTCGAAACTCTTCTGGGTCCCTATTAACCCTGTCAAACCGTGGATTAAGCCTTGCTCCCCTGCCTGATTCTTCCCCCGTTGAGGATTCTCCTGATTAGAAAAGCGTATACTTTCTCTGGAGCTTCCTTTTCTGAGTTCTTGAAAGCAATGGAACCATCTGGGGTATTTGGGACTTAGGATCCCTGATTAACACCCAGTTTCCAGAGTTCGAGACTGGTGGCTTGAAAGTTCTACTCTCATTCCTGTTAGAGCCTTTGTACCCTTGGAACAGATCAGGCTTGACTTGCCTGAGAAACCAATCAGGAACCCCTTTCACCAGAGTGAAATCTTCTTGCTTGGCCTCTCCTGATGCCTCAGCTGTCTGACCAATGTTGGCCTTCTTCGAAGGTGGCAACTCCCTTTTGTGGATGTCTGGGACAGGGCTAGTGGGCACATCCCTCTTTGGTCCCAACCAAGGCTTAGTGTCACTTAGCCTTGCTTGCGCTGGGGCCAATCTCTTCATTCCCATCTCCTTAGGGAAAAAATTCACGCCCTTCCTATCCAAGTCCTTAAAAACCAGATAGTTGGCCCTGCATCCTACACACAGGCACTCCAAAAATGAAGCTTCCAACATGGGCAAGTGATTATTACCCGAGAATCTCTGTGAAGCCAACCCATCACTTGTTCGTTTGTAGGGAGTTGGCCTCATTCCCATGCCTCGAGGATAGCAAGCGTATGGCCTGCCTCTTCCATATTGAACAGTATTCATGTTCACTGGTGCTTCCTTATCCTGCCAATACTTCTTGACAATTCGAGCCAGTGAGGAGGGCACATTGGTGTTGACTTCTTCTACCTTTGGAAAAGGCGTTGTATCAATTCCCATAGTCTTTTCTGGAAATCTGATCCTTCCCTTCTTGATTTGTTCTTGAATCCTGTCACGAAAAACATTACAAGACTTAGTTGAATGGGACCAAGAGTCATGCCATTTGCAATAAGTCTTCCCATTCTTTTCCTCTGCTGTGGGAAGTTTCACATTCGAAGGCAGCTTGATGATTTTCTTTCTTAACAAGAAATCAAAAATCTCATCTGCTTTTGATATATCAAAAGAATATACTTTAGTAATCTCCTTTTGCTTGAACCTCTGTCCTAGAGATACATTCTTTTGAATCAAAGGCTCACAAACACAAGGATCATGCTCTATAATTTCTGCAGCATCGATCTCATAATTGGGATCCCTATAATACGTAGGGTAAGAGGAATTATGTCTGTCCATATCCTCTTCTAGCAGTGATTCATGTCTAGCCACTTTATAGGTTAGGTCTGCAAAGTCTCTAAACTCTGTAGAATCAAACCTCTTTCGAAGCTCTCTTTCTAAACCATCTTGCGCTAATCTTACGAATTCTGCCTTTGGCAGTCGAAGTTTGCATTTGGTCTTTGCTCTTTTGAACCTAGATATGAAATCTACTACTTTCTCATCTGGTTTCTGCTTCAGCCTTGCTAAGTCTGCCATAGAGACTTCAAGCTCAGCATTGAAGAACTGTGCATGGAATGCCTCTTCCATCTGAAACCAATCAGTTATTGATTCTGGTGGCAAGTTAGTATACCATGCAAAAGCTGGCCCAGACAAAGAATTTGGGAATAGCTTCAACTTCATGAAGCCATTTTGAGCCAAATTCTTACACTGGGCAGAAAACCTTGCAATGTGCTCTATAGAGGACTGTCTCCCATCCCCAAAGAACAAGGTAAAATCTGGGATTTTAAACTCTCGAGGGATTTGGAAAGTCGTGTCTATCCATTCTGGATATGGTTTTCTATAAATTTGAGGTTGTACCCCCCGAGTTTGAGGTCCACAAACCTCTTGTATGAGACCCTTGACTTGGTCCCTTAGTACTGGATTGCCTATGAGGAAGTTTTGCTCCTGATTTTCAACAGGAGGCCCTGGTCCTATGAAACCATCTTCATAAACTCCCCTTGTCGTGTCTAAATCCCCTTGTTTCTCTCTAGGGATCCTCCCATATGATGTAGGTTGCATTTCATCAAATGCTTCATTAGTTCGAACAGACCTATGGGTTCCATAAGCTGTCTTGAGAGGATTCTTGGTGGTTGGGACTTTTTGTCGAGGGTGTTGTGGGTTTTCACCCCTTCTCTCAGGTTTGTGAACCAATTCTGGTTCTGAATCATCCTCCAATCCCCCAAATGTGGGTTCGAAGAGAGGATTCATACTCTGTCTTTCTCTAGTGTCCCGTCGAACCCCGATGTGAACACCACGAAGTTGCCTTGGAATCTCTAGGACAGGTTCTGGAGGTCTCACAGGCTCATACCAAGATTGTGGTATTTCATCTGGATACATCTTTTCTTTACCTGTTCTAGATTTCATTCTACTTCTACCAACATCCTCTCCAAGCCTTCCTTCGAAGGAACTTTGGTGAGTGTTCGAGTTGGCTTGATGGTTCTGCCCATTATCCCCTGGGCTATTTCCTGCTGCCTCTAAGTTAGGCAACCTACTTCTCATGCTTTTGATCATGGCTCTTTGAGTTTGAGCCATCTCTCGAAAAGCTATCATCATTTCTCTAAACACTTCCTCTCTGTCATGGTCTTTGCCACTGGCTTGTCCTCTTTGGACGCTTGGAGGTACTTCCTCAGGAGGTGCCTCGTAAGAGGGCTCCTCATAAAGAGGCTCTTCGAGTTCTGAAGCCAATTGAGGAAAAACAGGATTTGTAGGAGTTCCTAGTTCTGGTGCCTGTTCTGGCACAGCTTGTTCTTCTGGTGCTAGATCACCCATGGGTGTTCCTATCTGCTTTCGAAGCCTTGGCATTTTGACACCTTTGTGTCCCACCGGGCGTGCCAAAAATTGTTTGAGCTGAATTAGCTCAATCAAATGGCAAATGATTGTGTGCGGGCGTGCCAGAAAAGAAATAACTTCACAGATGAAATTACTCTTTTCAAATTGATTTGAAACAACTAATTTCAATCAGGCAATTGTGTTATCCGTTCGATTACCTCAACTAAGAGGATTTTTCCTTAAGGTATCAACCAAATAAAAGATTGACGCGCTTCGAACCAGAAAAGATGATTGAACACAAACAAACC
>BPLS01016878.1:0-18701 GCA_019656275.1 Rhododendron kiyosumense | reverse complement strand
CAAATAGCATTTAGGATCCTAAAATGTTATTGGAAAATTGAAAGATTAGATAAGGTACTTACAATTATCGGATTGAGCTGATATTTTTCAAGACAGCCCAATCAAGTATTTTAAAACAGTTGAACGGCTCGAATCATATAAAAGTAAAAAATGAAAATTGATTCATAGCTGACCGGGGGTGGCATATGCCACCCCACTCCCTTTAACAGCCATTGTGTGTCTGATGCTTAGATTTTCTTTCTGTGACACAGGTATGTTATGAACCACATATAATCTGTGCTTATATTCCTGGAAGCAAGGTTCCACCCTGGTTCAATTTTAAGAATTTAGGATCCTCAATTGATTTTACTGTGCCTTCGTATCTTAATTCGAAAATCCGAGGCTTGAATCTGTGTTCAGTTTATCAGCACTCTAGTGATCGAAAAGTAGATAAATTTCCACATATTGTCATAAGTAATCGGAGGAAGAGCTTGGTTTGGTGCTATTGTCCAGTTGTCATTGGAACTGCAAAAGATGGTGAAGATACAATGTGGCTAAGTTATTGGAAGTTTGGAAATCATTTGGAAGACGGCGATGAAGTCAATATTTTAGTGTATGGAGGTGAATTTGTGCAAGTAAAGGAGGTTGGAGTCCGCCTTCTGTACAAGGAGGAACAAGAAGAGATGAGCTCCCATCAAGTCTATCAATTTGGAAATATCGTTCCTGGAAATGTTTCTGCACATCAGCCGGGAACAATATTGTACCAACTCGGCTATCATTTCTTAGGTGATATTTGCCCGTATTGTCAGGATCTGTACCCTCCACCTTGGATCCCTACCACTAGTCCTGATGATGACGCTTGGAGAGTGGAATATTGGCCTTCATTATTTATGGCGGGAGCGCGGAGGTCATTTTATGTATCTCAAGAGTCAAGACCTTCGGCGCGCGTTGATTTATTAAGCTTCTAACAGCTTGTATCAACGATCGATATTTCGTAGTTAATCTGGAAAAAGTATATTTTACATCTCATTTGCTCTTGTGTAATGTATATGGTACTGAAGATTTCATGATCCTACAAGTTTCGTGACTGAATTTACTTTGGCATTCACCAAAACATGGTTCTGCCAAAACAAATTAGCTGACTTGATTACTGCCAAGATTTCTAGCAAATTTCGGTGCACACCGCGACGTGGAGCCGCAGGTCCTCCATCGCCACATTTGGTGGGCCATGCAAAATCAAGTTTGATCCAAGAAAATTTGGACAGAACAGCAACATAATGATACAAGCAGTTACCTACTACTAGACTACTAGTTCTAGCTTACCGAATAAAAGTCTCGAAAACTAGCTGACTGAATAGAAAATGATCATTTTTGTTATGTCTAATGACAACTGTCGTATGTACTCAATCCAGCTACCGAAATTTGATCCGATAATACGAATAAAGAATCCGAAATTTAACGGACTGGTTCAGATTTATACAAATCCGACCCGTTTACAAATCGACGCCATATCACACCAACTTAAAATAGTTTGTTAATTTGGTCTCTTTTTTTTACAAAGATAGAAAACTAGTACTCCATTTTTTGTCCTTTTGCAAGACGTAAAACTTGCTTTCAATACAATAAGAAACTATTTCTTTTAATTGGGGTAACTTAAATATTAATCCTCCTAGTCGATCAAAATAAAAAATATTAGTCCTCCTAAGATGTCAAGTTCAATTCTCTTTGCAATCAAACTTTTAGACTCTGCAGCCTGGACTACTAGTAATTATACTAAACTCCAGAGTAATACCAGAAGTGTGGCGAAACCATGCTACAAGGAAAACCGAATGAACCAACCAGTCAATAATGTTTCAATCTTTACATACTTGGAAATTGGGAATAATGGCATGTTGAAGACACTACCCAGGCCAACATACCTCCTAGGCCCGTCAATGAACCGGATCTGATCCATAAAATCGGATCCGAATTCGAATCCGATAACGGCAATTCGTAATCCGATAATGCGACAGATCAGATCGGATTGCGTCGGATTAAATCCGATAACAATCCGATCTGAATTGTTTTTTAAAAAAACCTATTCCTTTCACTTCTCTCCAGAGCGAAACGTCCTTCAAAGTTCAAACACCTCACGTCCTGCCTCTGCCAGCCCAGCTTCTGCTCGAACGCCTTCCGGCTCTCCTATGCAGGATGTTTCCATATTTGGTAAAGCAACTACTTACTTGCTGACGTGGTGCTCCATGACCTTCTTCACAAATTGGGATATGTTAATGCAGCCCCTTTGCGTGGGGGGTTTTTTTGGAGGAGAAAAGAAAAGATCGAAATGGAGAGGAAGAACAATCTGTGAGGGAGCTATTTTTATTTCTTGCCAAAATTGGTGAGATTTGGATAGAGGAGAAACTGGAAAGACTATCTAAATGAGATGGTTAAAAAACGTACACTTTTTAGAGCCACACGCACACGCATTTCTTTTAATTTCTCATCCAAGAAGCCAAAGCCAAAGGGATATAAGTATGTGGCTCCAACTGTGGAAAATTTCAATGAAGCTACGATAAACGAACAATTAGATCTCGGGGGGACCCCACACGGCGTTGTGCCATGTGGCGGTCCTAGACTTTTTTGTAATCTTTCACCCACCCCTCCCGCCTCGTCACCTCACAAGTCACACCCCCAACAAACACCACACTCTCTTTCTCCCTCTATAAAACCGAAACCACTACCCTCCCCTGTCTACGCCCATCATCAGTTTCTTTCACCCCCTCTCTCTAGAGAATGGATAGCTGTCCTTGTGGTGTGCTTGTGGTTATTATTGGCCGGCTGGGTCTTTCAATTTCAATTTCAATTGATTTCCACAATGGTGGCGGGGAAATGAGACCCATTGCTTCAAATAAAATCTCCATTTTCCGGACCTTTGTGAAAGCTTGACAGTTGCTTTTGTCCTTTCTTTTTTGAAAAGAGATCAAAAGACAACCTCAAAGCAACTATCCGGATATACTTCCTTTGGCCCAAAGTGAAAAACACAAGCTTTTGGTCATGGGGACAGCTTTATGAGAGTTTGGACCTTTACCACCAGAACCTCCCTCCAATGCCATGATTTCAGTCAGTCCTCTCCCCTGATTGAAAGTATTCGAACTAGCTTACATGTATATCGATTTAGTCACATTCTACCAACGGAATAGTTCCTCGTCACATTCTATGATAAGCGAACAAGGCGAGTTTCGAACTACTTCACTCTTCCAGAAACAAAATGCCAAAGCATGATTCCTACTTCACTCTTCATTTTAGGGTTTATTATTATTATTATTATTGAGAATGATGGATAGACTAATAAATAAACTCCTAATAATGATACTCACCTTTCATGCTTGGAATTTGGGTTTGTGGCATATTTAACCTTTGTGAAATAGAACGCCTGAACACCACACTTCGTGTGTTTGGTTCATTACTCTCCCTCTCGTAAGGGCAAGGTTTTGTTTTTGAGTCCTCATGGAGGACGTGCTCAACTCTCATTTTCATCACTAACAACTAACTTCTAACAACCAATTGTCTAGAAAAAAACAAAAGGAAGGATGAGAAATATTTAATACTTATGACGATTGCCAAGGAATCATACGTTTGCCGGCACTTGAATAATATCGTTAGTGGCCCGTTAAATGCTGCCAAATATTCACCGGCATTTTATATCAAACGTCGGGGACGTGGCCATCGTCGTATATTTCCGGCGCTTAAAAAACGCCAAGTAGATGTTCTGCTGACGTTTTAAAAACGCCGTCTAAAAGGTTCAGCCATTAACATTTGACGTCCGTCCCGTTACCGTGACGTCATTATGACGTGTTACGCCAACTTTTTTTGAAAAAACGCCGGAATCAATTTTTTACAAGCCCACCAAATCTAGGCCCAAAGTCATTCCGCCAAACAATATTTCGAACTCTATTATTTAGCCCAGCAAATTAGATCTAGGTCCAAAGTCATTCTGCCAAACAATATTTAGAACTCGACTATTTAGCCCATCAAATTAGAACTCCATTATATTTAACCATCAATTCCCATTTTAAAACCTTCAGGTAAATGTCTGAACCAAAAAAAAAGTTTAAATATCATACTTCAACAGAAATGATGTGCTTTTTTGTTTTTAAACGGAAAATCTTATTGACGAAGACATGATAATGGAAAAAATCTTGCAACCAATCCATCCATCCTCATAATCTTTCAGCCATCAATCCATCAAAACATATCAGCAATATTCTACCTCATATATAGAATAATAATACAGCAGCACAGATTGCATCAGCAGCAAAATCCAGATCTCTTAGCCCTCCAAATGCTAGGAAACACCATCCGCACTAGCACACAAGATGCCAAACTGACACACAGGGCACAAGACACCAAAAAAAAAGAACACAAAAGAAACAAGACAAACAAAACCAAAAAAAGAAGAGGCAGTTTGTATATGAGGCCTCCTTTTGCTCTTGCTCTTGTTCTTTGTCTTTGATTGGGCAATCTACACACAAACAAGAATTGTCAGTTTAGGCAGTTTTTATGTTCATTCATGCATAAAGACAAGGTAGAGGCCCTGTTCATGCTGTTCTAATCTTCATTATGCTCTGCTGCCACATTGAAAAACTGAGTCTGCTAGCTCTTAACAGGCATTTGGATAAAGCTATATGAACATAATCATTTCCCGATCCTTTCATCATAACATAACATTAATCCCATTCTGCCTTTTATTAATAGTCAAAGTACCAGGCTTGATGGAAAATTTATGGGTAACTAATTTAAGTTTCCCACTGTTTGTACCATAAAATAATAATTTCCTTTTTACCCATCGATTGGGTGACACGTGGCAAAGGAAATTACGGGCAACTAAAGGAATAAAATGGACTTAACCTCATTATTTAGAAATGAACCAAATCGATGGTGAAACTATAAAAAAGTCTTGCACATCGATTGGTCAACACGTGGCGTCTTTTATGGTTTCCTGATCCATCGATCAGATGACAGGTGTCAAGGAGAAGTAAGCCCCATGCTTCCACGATTGAAACAAGCATTATGCACGATCAAACAAAACAAATTATCAGACGTGGGCATAAGAAGCAGTTGAGGCAGTTACATAATCAAGTTTTGAAGGAGTTTCAACTGCTAATTCTGGAACTGCTGTTTCGGAGGGAAGATTCAAATTCAAATTGGGGAGCTTCTATTTATAATCAAGATCAGAGCAGTTTGAAGGACACACAAACAACACCAATCAGGCCTTTATCTTTTCTTTTCTAGGAGTAGAATTAACTTGTAATTGTTCACTCAATCTTCTCGATTGATTGTTCGTCTACTTTGAGGGTTAATAAAGTCCATTTTGTTAATCTTCTTCCATACTTCATCCACTTCATTGTTTGTTTCCAAAGAAGTCCTGAAATACGGCAAGGAACCAAACTCCACTTTTCACATCCACATTCCAGCAACCCACAAACAGAAATTCCCATCGATTCTCCGTCGATTGGAAAGAAAACAGAAATTTTAGTAACAATTTTGGCGCTAGAAGGAGGGCTCTTTACTAATTTGGAAGTGAACAATGGCACCAAAGACTAGGAACCAACTGCCAACAGATGGCAGCAATGACAACAATTCTGCCAATATTAATGGTGGAAATGATGCAAATGGAATCAATGTTATAAATTCAGATCAGAGAATTCCAGAGAGTGGCCAACCAAGTGGCCCAGAGATTGAATCACTCGATGTAATTCAACAAGTTTCAAGGATTTTAAATAATCCAGAAAGTGAAGTAGCCAAGACATTACTGGCTACGGTTAAGGCAGCGATGTCAAGAGATCAGCCAACGGTAGAGGTCCCAGTTAATGTAAACATTAACCCTGGACAAACTAGTGGATATGCCAATCGTAATGCTGAAGTACCTTCTGTACAGGTATTTGATAATCCTACTTTTGAGAATATTTTTTCTAGAATAAATAGGATTCCAAGTAATGTCAGTATGGGTCAAAATCAAAGTTTTTATCAAAGTATACCAACTACTTATCAAAGTATACCGATTACTGTCCCTATAGGAACAGAGATTGGGAACAATGGAAATAATGCCCATGGAGGGCAAGGTGTTAATACAAATATTTTTAGGAATGAAAATAGAAATATTCCTAATATGGCTAGTGGTGATCCAAATCTCTATGGATATGATCCACCAAATATGAGAAGACAAGACCATCCCTATGGGCATGATGTTAGGCCTGAAATTCTTTTTCCTCCAAACCAAAATGGCAGGATTCAGGAACCTTATTTAAGGGCTCAACTCATGAATATTATGCAAGACATGTATGGTCCTGGATTACGAAGGATTGAAAAACCTATGTTTAGGAAGCCATACCCAAACTGGGTTGATAATGTGCCTTTCCCTAGGCACTATAGAATTCCAGATTTAGTTCTTTTCAATGGAGAAGAAAATCAGTCAACTATAGAGCATGTTGGGAGATTCTGCCTACAAATAGGCGAAGCAGATTTGGATGAAGCATTAAAACTAAAATTATTTCCACACTCTCTTACTAGAACTGCTTTTTCTTGGTTCATAAGTTTACCTCCAAATTCTGTCCACTCTTGGAGAGAAATGGAAGAGCAATTCCATACTCAATTCTTTAGACATGCACCAGAAATATCAGTAGCGGATTTGGCTAAAATTAAACAGAAACCTTCAGAATCTGTGGAACAATATATGAACAGATTTAAGAAGATCAGGAATCAATGTCATTTTTACATTCCTGAGTCTGAAATAGTGAAGATAGCCCAGGAAGGGCTTGATTATGATTTCAAGAAACACTTTACAGGAACTGAGTTTAGAGATCTATTTGACTTTACTTCCAAGGCCATAGGATATGAGGCTATCTTAATGGAAGGAGAATACAGAAGGAATAAATCACTTAGTACGTATTACCAAGATATAGAGGGTGACGTGGAAATTGATATTGCCCAAGTAATTGGAAAAGCCCCAATTATTTGTGATACTTTAACAAAGGTAGAAAAGCCTGTGAATATGCCGTCATCCCATCCAAACAGAAGAAATCAAGCGAGTTTTAGGCAATATTCATTTGATTTATCCAAGGCTGATCAGTTATTTGATGAACTTATTAACCAAAAGTTCTTAACATTGTCTTCAGGACACATGATTCCTCCAGAGAAAGATAGAAAAGGGAAAGATTATTGCAAGTGGCATAACTCTTTTAGGCATAATACTAATAATTGTGTTACATTTCGAAATTGTGTGCAGGACCTAATTCAGAAGGGCTTGCTACAATATGCAAAAGGGAATAAGGAAGTAATGGGTATTGATGTTGATCCTTTCCCTCTAGCAGAAGTTAACATGGTAACTGCTAGATTAAAGAAAGGAAAGATGGCATCTCAGCTCGAAAGAAGAATTCGAGAGGAAGAAGAGATCATGGAAGAAGAAGGAGAAGTCCAAATAAAGCAGAAGTTTGAAAATTATTTCTGTTTGAGATGTGATGAAGAAATCAAGTCAGGGGAAGAAGTTATTGCAGAAAAAGAATATAGTGGTACCTATGCTAAAGGTTCCATTAGATTTAATACCATGGGAAGTAATGATTTACAGATTTATGTAGGGCCAAAGTTGATTTTTGAAGGAGAAGATCCAGGAATCTTTATACCTTCTGAGTCACTCAAGTGGTACGGAGAAGATGATGGTCCATTCCTGTTTAAAGGATATCCTGTGATGCCAGAATTACCAGGAAGGCCAGATACAAGCTTGATTTACCCTCCTGTATTTATGAATGGAAGAGGAAGAGGTTTCTTCCCAAGGGGTACAAGATCAAGGGGAAGAATGCCTTATATTAGAGGTGGTTTTCAAGGAAGAATGGTGGTCCCACCAAATGTGGAGCATCATGGATGGGATACAGTGAGACATCCCAAATTCCCAAATGAGAGGGAATTTGTTCCTGTTACCAACACTCAGAAAAGGAGGTTGCAAAGGAAAATTTCAGAAAGGGAAAAGAGAGACCAATCGATGGTGACGGATACGAGGCAGTGGCCAGAATTGAAGGCCAAAATAATTCCAAGACAAACCGTCCCTATGGTTTGGACTAGGGAATCAACTGTGACATGCCCAACAATGCCTAAACAAAAGGTAAAGGAAATAGAAAGACATGGGGGGCAAACAATTAAACCAGCCATTACTCAAAGGCTTGGGGGGCAAGGTTCAAATTCATCTGAGAATCCAGCTCTATCGATTAAAGAGCAGAAGGCAGAATTCAAGAAAAGTTTGAAGAAGAAAATGGAAGAATTCCAACAGGTGTTGTTAGAAGATGATGATTTGCTATCAGTAAATAGTTCTGACATGATGAAAGAAGGCTTTAAAGATGACAAGAATGAAGTGGACTCTCAAAAGTCTACTACCTTTGGCCAAGCACTGGATACTATTCAATTCGGGTCAATTTCCCCTACAAGAATTAACTGTAATATGATTTTAGTTTTGCCAAAAACTTTTCAGGCAAAACCTAATCAACCTTCAAGTCTAGAAGGGGATGTTGAGGATAAAACAGACGCCATAGTAAGAATAAATGAGCAAGAGGAAGATTTCAAATAGAAATCTATTCAGATAGAGAAGGACACAAAAGGAGAAGAGGTGGTTGTTCTAAGAACTCCTGATAATGTCTCAGTCAGGCATTTAAAGCCACTATATGTTATGATTCATATCAATGGACAACCTGTCAATAAGGTTTTGATTGATAATGGGGCTATAGTAAATATTTTGCCCTCTAAAATGATGAAGATATTGAACAAGAATGAGTCAGACTTGATTCCAACCGAAGTAACAGTTGGAAATTTTGCGGGAGGATGCTCACCTGCTAAAGGTGTGATATCTTTGCAATTACAAATTGGAAGCAGAAAAATGAAGACTACTTTCTTTGTTATTGATTCTTCTTCCAATTACAATGCCTTGTTAGGTAGAGATTGGATTCACATAAATGGTTGTGTCCCTTCTTCTTTACATCAGGCATTAATTTTTCTGAAACAAAGTGATGACAAAGAAATTGGTGGAATGGAAATTTTCTGGGCAGACAAGCATCCATTCAAAGCAGATACCAATAACGTGGAGGCAGGTCTATATGATGAAGACTTGTGGCCAATCAAGATTGAAGATTCAGAAGTGAAGTCAATAGGGGTAAGCCTTACTGAAAGCCAGTTCCTTAAATACATTACTGATGGTTTTAAGGAAATAAGCGAAAATTTTGTTAGACCTAACATAATATTGAGGTCTAGTGGTTCTGAGTCAAAGGATGTTTATGATTAGTGACAATTTAAGCCATGTAAATGAAGAGTTAGCTACTTTAAAAGCTACTTTTAAGAGGTTGTTTTCTTTTATTGTTTCTAGGAAATTAGAGGCTGATGAGCCTATATCTTGTAATTGGGCAGACTGTGTAGTGGATGATAGCTCTTTGGCTCTTAAGGAATTAGCTATGGAAGATCTAAGAGCTGCTCCTGCTAAACTTGATGATTACAAAGCAGAAGTGAAAGATCCTTTAGAGGATTTCAATGTAGGGACAGAAAGTGATCCTAGACTTCTTCATGTATGTGCTGCTTTACCTGATGAAATGAAGGATCGTTTGAAGTACTTGTTATTTGAATTTAGAGATTGCTTTGCTTGGGACTATCCTGATATGCCTGGTTTGAATAGATCATTGGTAGAACATAAGATTCCTATTAAAGAGGATTTTGTTCCATATCAACAAATTCCAAGACAGATGACTCCTGAAGTTCAAAGAGAGGTAAAGAAAGAAATGGAACGTTTGTTTAAAGCCAAATTTATTAGGCCTGTTAAATATGTGGAATGGATTTCAAATATTGTTCCAGTAATTAAGAAAAATGGTAAGGTGCGGATATGTATTGATTTTAGGAATTTAAACACAGCATCACCAAAAGATGAATATCATATGCCTGTTGTAGATCATCTGGTGGATGCAACTGCAGGTCATCAGTTTCTATCTTTTATAGATGGTTATTCTGGGTATAACCAAATATTTATTGCTGAAGAAGACACACATAAGACTGCGTTTAGATGTCCAGGGTATATTGGATTATTTGAATGGATTGTTATGGCATTCGGATTAAAAAATGCAGGAGCAACCTATCAGAGGACAATGAATGTGATCTTTCATGACCTAATTGGAAGGTTTATGGAAGTTTATATTGATGATATAGTAGTAAAGTCTCATACATTTGAGGAACATTTAGATTTTTTGAAACAAGTTTTAATGAGAATGAGACAATATCATTTGAAGATGAATGCAACGAAATGTGCTTTTGGGGTTACTGCTGGAAACTTTTTAAGGTTTCTAGTTCATAAGAAAGGAATTGAGATTGACAAGGACAAGGCTAAAGCTATAATAGAAGCACAGCCTCCAACTAATAAACAAGAACTCCAACAGTTTTTAGGGCAGGTGAATTTCCTTAGAAGATTTATTTCTAATTTATCTGGAAAAACTCTTGCTTTTTCCCCATTATTGAAATTAAAATCTCAGAAAGATTTTAAATGGGAAGAGGAACATCAGAAAGCTTTTGAGTTTTTAAAACAATCATTAGTAAGGCCTCCTGTCTTGATGCCACCAATTAGAGGTAAACCTCTAAAATTATATATATCAGCAGGACACCAATCGATTGGTTGTCTTTTGGCTCAAGATAATGAGAATGGTCATGAACAAGCCATTTATTATCTTAGTAGGAGGTTGAATGAATGTGAAGTAAAATATAAGCCTATTGAGAAGCTATGCTTAACGTTGTACTTTTCTGCAGTCAAGTTGAGATACTATATGTTACCATCAACAGTGCATGTAATTGCACAAACAGATATTATTAAATATATCTTAACAAGGCCTATATTAAGGGGTAAACAAGGCAAATGGGTGTTAGCCCTAATAGAATATGATTTACAATATGTGCCCCAAAAGGCAATAAAAGGACAGGCTTTGGCTGACTTTGTTGCAAGTCATCCTAATATGTTAATGGAGAAGGATGAATTTGAAATACATATGATAGAAATAAAGCCCTGGAAATTATCATTCGATGGTTCAAAAACTGATAAAGGGGTTGGAGCAGGTATAGTCTTTATGTCTCCAAAAGGGGAACTTTTGCAGTTTTCTTTTCAGCTAGATGAAAGTGGGATTTTAACCAATAATCAAGCTGAGTATGAAGCTTTGATCATAGGTTTAGAAATGGCAAAAGAATTGAATATTCGGTATTTAGACATTACAGGGGATTCACAATTAGTGATTCGACAGATTACAGGGGAATATAAATGTAATCATCCCTTGCTGGAAATACAACTACAGAAAGTTAGATTTCTTATATCATATTTTGACAAAGTACAATTACACCATATTTATAGACTAGAAAATGGTGATGCTAATCAAATGGCACAAATAGCCTCTGGAGTTAGAATTCCAGAAGGGCAAAATGAAAAATTAATAAGAGTACAGAAAAGATTTTTACCTTTCTCTATTGAAAGAGAAAGAAATGATTTTGATGTCATGGAACTAAATCTGATTGATGACTGGAGAGTTCCAATAAGGAAATTTTTAGAGAATCCAAATGATAAGACAGAGAGGAATATAAAGTTAAGGGCTATTAATTATATTATAATAGGAAATGACTTGTTTAGAAAGTCTTCAGACGAAGTATTGTTACTTTGTATTGCTAAGCCTCAAACAATGACAGTAATGGGAGAAGTTCATAAAGGAACTTGTGGTTCCCATCAGTCAGGAGAAAAAATGAAGTGGTTGCTTAAAAGATACGGTTATTTTTGGCCAACAATAAGAAAAGATTGTATTTCTTATGCTAAGGGATGTCAAAAATGTCAACAATATGGACCAATTCAAAGAGTCCCAGCCTTTCCTTTACAATCGATTGTCAAACCCTGGCCTTTTAGAGGATGGGCAATTGATATGATCGGAGAAATAATCCCTCATTCTTCTCAACAACATGAATACGTAATGGTGGCTACGGATTACTTCACAAAATGGACAGAAGCTATTCCATTGAAGAGTGTAGCACAGAAACAGGTAATTGATTTCATTGAAGAGCATATTTTCTGTCGATTTGGTATTCCTGAAACAATTACAGTTGACCAGGCATCTGTGTTTAATGGTCAAGAAGTTATGGCTTATGTTAACTCATTTGGAGTTAAAATTTAGAATTCTTCTCCTTACTATGCCCAAGCAAATGGGCAAGTAGAGTCAACTAATAAGATTATAAAAAATACTCTGTCTAAAATGATAAAAAATAACCCCAGAGAATGGCATGATTTTTTGCCAAAAGTTTTGTGGGCTTACAGGACTTCAAAAAGAGAGAGTACAAGAGCTACACCATATGAATTGGTGTATGGACAGGCTGCAGTATTGCCCGTCGAAATCAATGTTATATCTCATAGGATTGCTAGGCATTATGACTTAGAGACTGTCGACTTTGAAGAAGCGATGTATAAAGAGTTAGATAGTTTAGAAGAGTCAAGAATGGATGCTTTAAATAATATACAAGCACAAAAGAAAAGCATGGAAAGAACTTATAATAAAAGAGTGCATGAAAAATCATTTGCAGAAGGTGACTTGGTTTGGAAGGCAATTTTGCCTCTAGATAAGAAAAAGAAAAAATATTTTGGCAAATGGTCTCCAAATTGGGAAGGACCATTTCGTGTATTAAAAGTTTTACGAGGTGGGGCTTATCAGCTAGAATCCATTCTCGAAGCTGTACATGAAAGAACAATTAATGGGAAATACTTAAAAGCATACTTCCCATCTCCTTGGGAGTTAATCGATGGATAAAAGCATAATGAATGAAAGGAAATTCATACACAGACAAGTTATATAAGCCTACAAAATAAGGCTTACTTTTCATTCAACATAAGACAATTCACATTTCCTGCTTACAGAAAGGAAAGGAAATAAACAGAAAAGAAAGGAAATAACATCTCCTACATAAAAAGGAAATGGAAAATAAACATGGAATTTAAATAAACGCCTTCAAAGTTAGGCATTGACAGGTGCAACGGGGTCTCCATTAGCATCAATTCGGATGGTTTCAAAATAGTGAGGAAAACTCCAGGTGACAAAAACATGAAATTTATTCCAAGTGTATGTCAGGAAATCATGCTCTTTGTCTCGGGCCATTTCCTCTGCATCCATTTTTATCTTTTTATCTATTAAAGGCCTCATGACCATCACGCTCTTTTCAGCTTTAGCCAAAAGAGTGGCTCTCTTTTGATTTTTCCTTCGAAGCCAGCTCTGATGTTTTTTGAGAAGAGTTTTTGAAGGGTTTGGTGGCAAGTCCCAGCGGGAGTTGTTTAGATCCAAAACCTTATTATGAAGTTTTACCATTCTTTCATGGTGCACTTCATAATCAGCCCAAAAAGGGTCATAGTGGGCGGCTGTGCTGGTCTTCATCCATAACCTTATGAGAGGCAATGAAGACTTAAACCCATGAAGGTGAGTAGTGATGAGGCTACTCTCATAGAACTGGAGGGTTTCACAAGCCCATAAGAAATTCAAATATGGAATTTGCTCTTCTAAGATGTGGACATCCAGGAAGGCAAAAGCAGCCAGTAGTTCTTTGGCTGTGTTCTCATCAGACTCTCCATAAATAGAATACCCTACATGGGCATGAGATAGTGGAGGATTATACCTGATTTTTTCTAGTTCTTGGAACCAATCAGGGTTTTCAGGAAGAGGTGATATGTTGGGTTGATCATCAGAAAAGCCAGTTGGGAAACATGGCTTTCTCACTACTTCTTTCCAGTATGATTGTTGATTTTTGGCTCTTTCAAAGAGAGATTCATGACTCTCTAGGCTCGGTTTGCCACCTGCTTCTGCCAGTTGAAATGGCATTGGCCTATAGTGCATGGAAAGTAGTGAATCCAACAGCATTGCCCTCGGTTCTTCTCTAACCCAAGGGAATTGATAACTCACTTTGACGTGCGAACGTCGAATGCTTGAGTTTGGATATAAAGGAGGCTCCTCCATCCTCACAACCACCCTTTCAGTGGGTGGATTAATACTCCAATTAACTGGAGGATTGGATGGCAAAGGATCATCCCAGCCAGAAATGGCCATAATGGGAGAAAGCGATTGATCAACAGAGGAAGATGAAGGGTTGTTTAGATCAATTTCCATGAGTTCAATCGATCCGTGGATAAACAGGTTACGAAAAGAAGAGTTTAAGATGGTTTGATTGAGAATCGATATTAAACCTGTTTCATAAAGGTTTAATTTATAAAGGTGTAGTTGAAAACGATTCAGTTCCCTAAGCAGACTGAGTGGGCAGTTATTACGCCTGATTATCTCCATTATCAGGAAATGGGGAGACGGTTAGTTTCTCCCATGAAGTGTCATTGGTTGAGCTTTTAACTGATGAGTAGTTAATATTCAGTCATGATTTATATCCACTATCAAAAGAGGGAAAGTCGGATGATGGTTTGAATTTCCAAGAAAAGTAGCCCAATCGATGAGGGCTAACAAAATAGTCCTAATTAGTGATTTAATTGGTAAATAGATGAAATATTATATTTATCCCATCGATTTTGAAATAAGATTGATTATGACAAAGGCAGAGATGAGAAAAGTAAACGCAATTGAAAGAACACAGACATGTTTGCCATAAGGGACTAAAATCCATAAAGAAAGCCTAAGAAGAGGCTTGCTATTACAAAAGAATAAAAACATAACTAAAAGCCTGAAACATATAGGCTAAATGTGCAGTTGTTTACATAGAAGAATAGCTATGCTTAAACTTGCTATCCGTGAACAGCTTAGAAAAATAACTCCATCTGCCATTCGTGGCATTGTATTTTTCTTGGTATTTCAGCAGATCAGTGTTAGCCATTGCTATGATGGCTCTAGTTCCTGATTCATCACAAGAAATTTTGGACAACTCATGATTGATCAGCTCCTTTTGTGCTAACAAAACCTTTTGCTGTTTGTCAAGCTGAGCCAAACGTGCAAGGAGTTAAGCCTTTTCATCCTCAATTTGTTGCAGTTCACCTTTCAGTTGGTGAATGTTGTTGCCCATGGTGTCTAATTTTGTTGAGATGACAGCAAATTGATTAAGGGTCTCCTGCTTATTCTTCATTTCTTGTTGACAATAGGCTGCTATTGTCAAACTCTCATTGATTATCGAGCCAAACTCTTCAAGTTTGATTTGCTCAGATAAGGGAAAGACCTTCTTGGAAATCAAATAGTTCACACAGCTAGTGAAAGTTGAGGCATGATCAGTAGCAACTTCTGACAGGGGAAGCTCAACTAACTCAAAAAAGGTCTTTATCTCATCTCTAGCCTCTTCACTAAGGCCCGATGGAACTGAAGGAGATAGAGATTCAGAAAATTCGGAGATTGACCTTGAAAAGAATTCTGAATACTTCTTGGTCTTTGTCAGCATGTTGTCCAAATCAGTGGTGGGCGACTGAGTTGACAAATCAATATTAGCCCCATTAACAGATGACGGAGAGGCTAATGAAGATGTAGGTTCAGCAACTAAAACTGGAGCTTCAATTCCAACTTCAGAATGCGAGTGCTCAAGAATTTCAGTAACCCCTGTTATGGGTTCTACAGGAAAAGATGGCTCTGGTAACATTTCTTCTCGAATAGGAGAATGGATAACTGAATGTTCAGCGTTGAAAGTCTGTTTTTCCACAGAGGACTCAAGTTCCAAAGGCATAGGGAAATTGGGGTTGGAGCTTAAGATGAGATCAGAAATAGGGTCAAAGGTGTGGATCTCTGGTATGATATCTTTTGACTTCGCACTTAAGAGTTTGTCACTCGTATCCGAAATGATCGATGGACATTTCGACGGTGTACTCGATGGAAGAATAGGTTCATCCATAGTCGAGAGCTTAACAGGAGTTGATGGAACAGTGGTTGAACCTTTATCCTTTTCACCTTCATCATCTGATTGAGGTAATTGGAGCTTCCTCCTTGTTTTCTGACATTAAGATAAAGAAAAGTAAATCAATAATGGACTAAAATATGATGCATAAGTCCAATGAATTAAATTCATACCCTTTGAAATGCTATCAATATTTCTGAATCCGCAGCTAGTTCTGTAAATTTCCTTTGTTGCATGGGTAATTGGGGTCTTTTCATTGCATCTGCCATGAGTGGAGGATTTTGCAATGTATCTTGGGTTCGGAAACTCTTGGTTCTTTTCTTGGTTGAAGGAGAGACTTCTGGTTTTTTCCCTTTATCTTGCCCTTTTTGCCCAAGAACTGAAGTTTTCTTAGGAACTGAGACTATAGGAAATTGATGGTAAGAAAGTAGTTCTATATTGACCAATTAAATGCATGGTCAATTGCATAAACAAAATAATAAATACCTGATGGAGTTTTCTCAGGATCAAGCCTTAGAAGGCAATTGTCTAACTCTTTGTTGAAGATGATGGGCTTGATGCAGTCCCAAAACAGTTTAAATTCTGAAGTGGAAGAAGGATCAGCTACGAAACTGACCAATTGAAAACCAGCCTTGATCCCTTGATATTGACCAATTAGCTCCTTGATCAAAGAGGTTTTGGTCACATTTGGTCTAGTTTTGGCCAAATCTTTGATCCTAGGATGAGTGTAGGGGACAGGGATCCCTTGTACCAAGCCAAATTGCCTAGCACATTGGTTTGGCATATAAATCTCAAAACTGCAATTTGAATACCGCGTGCTCGATGGAGAGAACCCTATCGATAGAAACCTTGGGATTAAGATGCTAGCCCAAAACTTGTTGACCGTTTGGGCTGGAACCAAAAATTGAAGAATAGGTTCTATTGTCTTTGATGTTGAGTATTGGCAATCCTTAAAAGGAAGCCAAGTAGGGAATTCTGACAAAGCAGGGCAATAAAAGGCCTTGAAATACCTCTTAAAGGATGCATCCTCATTTGTTGGTTCATGAGCCAGTAAATATTCTGCATAACTCAAACAGGGGCCTCCATCTTTCCTTTTGGGATAAACGCTTAAGGGTTTGAGATATGGGAAATAAGCATATAGCCATGCTTGAAGAATCCAGAACGGACCACCACAATTACTAGTAATCTTGTTCTGTGTAAAAACCCATAATCCTTTATACAATGTCCCTAGCACAAACGAAGCTAATGCGAGCTTTGCATCCTGGGCCAAGCAGATGGCTAAACGAAGGTATTCTTTGGTAATCTTGACACCAGCTACACATAGCACGTATTTATTGAGCCAATATAGGTAAAACGCTACCTTCTCAGTAAAGGATGGCTCTTTAAGGTCAGAAGTGCAAAAGACAGATATGAAATTAGAATAACTCCATGAGTTATCAGAGCCCTCAAATGGTGGATCACAGGGCTGATGGTCTAAAACAGCATTAACCTCTGTACCCATACTTGATAAGCCAGTTAGATGAATGATGTCCAACACAGTGGGACTCATAGGACCATTTGGGAACGCAAAAGTGTTAGATGAAACAGACCAGAAACAAGCAGCAGCAACAATCAAATTAGGGTTAAATTCAAAAGCCTGTGTAGAAAGGTCTACGGCTTCATAAATACCCATTGCATGCCATGAGAGATGTAAGTATCTCCTCATACGATCGACCCATTTTGCCCACGAAGGGACAACAGTGGGCCAAGAGCGGATGGACCCTTTGGTGGTCCAGCCAGTACGATGAAGACCTGGAAGTGAAAGGAGTAAAGGTTCATCGAAATTTACTGGGTAATAAGTCGGTAGTTCCCCAGGGGAATTGGGAAAATAAATAGGTCCCAAAACGAATTTGGTGGGATGATTAACTACAGGAACAAAATAAAGATTCAGTTGAGTAGCTTCCCTTAAACATTGAGGGTACCTTAAGCTATAGGTTTCCGTTGGAGTTTCAGATTCCGGAGAACTCAACTCTTCATTTTTTCTGATTTGCGATTTGGAAGCAGTCTTTGAAACCATAACCTTGCTTAGTTGAGCTTTCTTAGGCGCCATCGATACAGAAATTGATGGTTTGCAAAGGGATAATAGTGCGACGTTGCCCTAATTTTATAAACGAAAGGTATATATATACGTTGGAAGAACCCCGTGTGTTAATCACGCCTTTTAAAAGGTGAAGGAATTATTTACTCGAGTTAAATGATTTTAACTCAAATAAATAAGGGGGGCATTGTTTGTACCATAAAATAATAATTTCCTTTTTACCCATCGATTGGGTGACACGTGGCAAAGGAAATTACGGGCAACTAAAGGAATAAAATGGACTTAACCTCATTATTTAGAAATGAACCAAATCGATGGTGAAACTATAAAAAAGTCTTGCACATCGATTGGCCAACACGTGGCGTCTTTTATGGTTTCCTGATCCATCGATCAGATGACAGGTGTCAAGGAGAAGTAAGCCCCATGCTTCCACGATTGAAACAAGCATTATGCACGATCAAACAAAACAAATTATCAGACGTGGGCATAAGAAGCAGTTGAGGCAGTTACATAATCAAGTTTTGAAGGAGTTTCAACTGCTAATTCTGGAACTGCTGTTTCGGAGGGAAGATTCAAATTCAAATTGGGGAGCTTCTATTTATAATCAAGATCAGAGCAGTTTGAAGGACACACAAACAACGCCAATCAGGCCTTTATCTTTTCTTTTCTAGGAGTAGAATTAACTTGTAATTGTTCACTCAATCTTCTCGATTGATTGTTCTTCTACTTTGAGGGTTAATAAAGTCCATTTTGTTAATCTTCTTCCATA